>QKWP01002449.1:0-27177 GCA_003550325.1 Gigaspora rosea
GCTACACATAGAATATTTTTGATTTTACAAATATAACATGTATAGTAGTGTTGAGAGTGAGCAATAATTGTAGTAGGAGTTTTGTCTGTTTGAAAACCTGAGAATAACAATTTTGGATTGGCAAAGTGTAGTTCTAGTTGTTTATATGCCTTGGTATTTGGAGAGGATGGAAGTTTATCACTAATTTTTTTAAATTTTTTAGCAGAGATTGTAGTTGTAGTTTGAGTTGAAGATTGGCCATTTTAGTTGAATGATTAATTCTGTAATATTGAGAAGTAAAGCTAGTATGATATTTTTTGCAATAGCATGTACCAATAGTAGGTTGTTTTGGAACTTGAAAGTAGTGTTGTTTTTTAGTGCCTTGAATATCATATGCTTCTGGATTAAAGCTAGGTGGAAGAACTTTTAGTAAGGTTGGATTGTTTTTATTCATTCCAATACCATAACGGTCTCTATATTTGGAATAGTAGTAGTCCATATTATAACTATCAGGTTCCTCGGAAGAAGTTAAAGTTGGCATTGTATTGGTATAATATGGAGTAATAAAAGGTGTAGTTTGTATTTAATAATAAGTTAATATAAAAGAGATTAAAGAGGGCTTCACAAAAAGGTATAATTTGTTTCGTGTAATGTAATACCAACAAGATTAGTATAGATTACACAGGTCACGTGCTACACAAGTCACATGTTACAAGTCACGTGTCACAAAGTCACGTGTTACACAAGTTTCACAATAAAGATCTACTTAAGTAATGTTACAAAAAATATAAATATTTGTTTTGTGTAAGATTAAATAATAATTTGTGCAATTAATAAAGAACCACTAATTTTGAGCTATTAAAAAATGTGGGTTGCACGATTTAGGGGGCGTTTATGTTACACAAAAAACGCCTATAGGGTTTTTGTAAAGAAAAAAAAGGAAAAAAAAGGAGAAAAGTGTATTAGAAAAATTAATATATTTTGAATATATTTTTGTTAATTTTAGAGCAACAAGCCTAGAACACAGCTTGTTATAACCAGAAAAAAGTGCTTTTCAACTTTTTCTAAGTTTGCAAAATAGGTTAAGAGGACTGTTTTGTATATATTTTGAAAAGAATACAATTTTAGACCAAAAGGCCTTTACTTAATGAGTTTGAAGACTTTTGCAATAATATTTAAATATAATATGTATTTTTGAAAGCAGAACAAGTTTATTTAGGGGCAGTAGCCCAGTTAACTTAATAAAATTTAAGATTATAAGATGTTTTTTAAATAATTAATTTAAGAAAATTTGCAAACAAGTGATCGACAGGGAGAGTGCTTTTTATTATATGCAAGAGGATCATTTTTTGTTCCTCACAGTCGATTTTTTATTAATAACGCTAACGAATAATACTTAGGATCTTTTTCTTGTATATATTGATAGCAATTGCGCATATGTGTTTGATAGCATACCCAATAGTAGGAATATAGCATACTTGATAGCAATAGGTAAGTAAAATTGGGCTAGCAAATGACGATACATAACTAAATGCATCGTTGGTATTTTTTTGCTAATGTGACCCAGTGATAGAAGTTGGTTACAAACACCAAGCCAGTATACAAATATCGCAATCGAGTGTGTCAAAAAAAGCAAAATGCACATCACATTGGCACATGTCTCAGTGGCTCTGAAATGACGATACAAATGTAATCTACATATCATTCGATAAGCAGACTATAAACATCTCATCTTTGACGAGGCAAATGCAAAATGCTCGTCACTCGAATGACGAGACAAATGCAAATTGCTCATCATACCTGAGACTATAATAGTCTAATCTAAGTTGTTTTGAGTTTATATAAACTCAAAATGACTAGTTTATATCTGAATGTTTTCTTTTACAGAATTGTAACTAATTAAAACTTATGCTAATACATTTTTTTTTTAATAAAGAAAATCCGAACATGACTTTTTGTTATTGGTTTAATTACTAAACCACTGATTCTAATATGCATTAATTAATTGATAAGGCTCTTTGAATGAGAATTTTGTCTGAATAATCAAGGATTTTACCAAATAAATCTTTCTACAATAGTCACTTGATCCAAGAATGGGCTGGGAATTTTTTACTTTGACTATATTAGTACTGCTTATATTATTTTATTACTTTTTTACAATTGCTTGTTTTGCGAATAGGTTTTAATATACTGACTCTATTGCGAGGGCTGTTCACTATTGTCAGGCGACCACATAGTCATAGATAACAATTATCAGGAAATTAATATATAATAATTTTTACTTGAACACAAGGTTAATTAATGATGAATATATAAACAAAAGGTTGAATTTTATAATTTTATTAATATAATATAGAGAAGAAAAAAAGAATGTTTAATCTTATTAAGACAATTGTTACTATCAAACCTTATTGAAATTATAGTATAAGGAACAATTTTATTTATTTTAATTGTTCATATCAATATATGGCTTTTTGAATTAAAGCGAAATGCTAATAATAATTATTTATAAAGCTTTAATACATCAAAGCTTTGCCCAAATTTTATAGTTCTTCGGGCTTAAACATACCAAAATGCGCACTGTTTCTTTTAAAAACAGTACCTGATTAACCAAATCAGAAGATAATTGAGTACATTTTGCAGATATATGGTTACTAGCATCACAATCTTTCGCTATTGACAAATATTTTTGCGCAAGGTGAGATAATATAGGAAATCCACTCTGATTTGAATCTCACCACTTTAAAGGATCCTGATCAACGGCAATTTGCTGGAGTTTTTTATAACGTGAAACTTCATTTTCTTTCTCAGCTATATATGAATTACTGGCCATTTTTTTTCTAAGGCTTGAAAAAATTGTTATCATCTGAACAATCACAAGTAGACGTTTGTTCAGTACTACCGATACTTGTTTGAAAATTCCCTTTTATGGAATTATATTGTGTTTGTAATAGCTCATATGATATTTCTTTTTCTTCAAATTCATTCTACTTAAAATCTTTAAAATGGGATCAATTAGTGTTGCAATTCGAACTAAATTTGATGGAGTTGGCCATAGTTCTTCTAATGATAAGTAAATAGCAGCCCAAACTTTTTGAAGGAGACCAGTGGTACTAGCAACTGGTAGATATTCAATACGATTGAAATCATCTACATTTATTACTTTTTTATTCTTATGATCGCTATTTGTTCTTTTTTTTACCTTTTCCTCTTTCTCTTCCTTTGGTTATACGCATTTTTTGTCGAAATTGGTGATGAGCATATTGCCAATGTTGTCGTGAACTACTAGTTGGAATTTCATCACCATCACTAATTGAACTATCAGACTCCTCTTCACTAATATTTTCACATTGGGATCCATATATTAAATTGAGGTATGTATCATAACTTTCATTGTTTTCAAACTTAGGAGCGAATGACTTTTTTAATAATTCTACATAAGGATAAACAAAACTTAAAGTACAATACTTGGCTCCACAGATACAACGTGTTATTTTTTTGAATGGTGATAAAAGTTTTACTGTATCCTGAAGAAATCTTATAAAAAAAGTTCAACAATAGTAATTAGTATAAATAGGAGGTTCAAAATTAAAAAAAAAGAATTAGTATATTTCAGAAATAAACTAAAAATAATATCTAAGAAGAGAATTTTCTATGTGAATACTAGTAATTAATAATTAAGTAATTGTATAACTAAAATACTAGTAAATTTTAAAATGTTCGCCATAGTGAATGGCACAATTCGAATGCCACTCAAACTGCTATTCAATACTATCACATGACTGTATAAATATGACATATTTATAAAATCACATGATAGTTAAATCGCAGTTTTTAATAGCAGTTTTGAATTGTGCTATTCAAAGATTACTTAAAATTTTTTTTAACAAACAACAAAAAAGGGTTATTTCTGAAACTTACTAATGTATAATTTGGTTTACTATTACTCTCTTTCCTCAAAAGATAAACATAGCCGATCTAATTTCGCACCCTCCTGTTGTGATGTCTGATCAGACTTAGTTAGTAATGTTGTAGAAACATGTTTTATTGAAGTATGTAGTTCTAAAACTCTTTTCCAAGCATAATATATCAAATTCTACCTAGTTTTAACATCAGTTAAGACATCAAGTGGATTACAATCATCACAATTTTCTGTTAATAGTTCAGAATTATTTGAGCTTCTCGAAGTCTTTGTGCCTATTTTGGTAAACGAAAAAAAGCCTGCAAACACTTTACTCAGCAATGTATTTCTTCACATTGTTTTAAACCTTGCAAAACTGAAAGCTGCAACGTATGAGCAATGCAAGATTGCCACTTAACTTGTGATAAGTACTGCTCACTTAATAATCGAATACCCTTAACCATGTTAGCTCCATTATCGGTTACTATAGTAAATATAGTATTTGATAAATTCCAATCACTTATAACATGAAATAACTCAGCACTAATAACCTCGCCTGAGTGTGGATGTGGTAGATGATTACAGGATAAAAGTGCTTCACAAAATTCGAAGTTAGATGTTAGCCATGTTGCTGTTATACCAAGATATCTGTGACGAGATTTTGAAGTCCACAAATTAGTGTTTAAATGAACAGCAATAACATTATTGATTAAAAGTGAGTGAAGCTGTTCCTTGTTCTATGTAAATAAATCATAAATTATAGATTTCATAGTTTTATTGCATGGAATTCTATAACCAGGCTCGCAAGTTAGAAGAAGTTCGTGAAAAGATGAATTTTGCAAAATATATAATAGTTGAACAAAATTAATTATAAAGAAAATAAGCATTTGCGTAATAAGATTCTGTCGCTTTGGTGAGCATGGAGCTGCTACTTTTGCATATTCAGTTATTTTTGTTTAATCATACCGGGCTATGAAATATGAATTTAAAAAAAAAACTTTATTTTAGATCAAATTAAAACTTTTAAATATAAATAGTTCATATATACTTCATTATGCTCATCTAAAAATTCCAAATAATTTTCTTTTATAATTCCATGTTTGTCATGTAAATAATTAATGAGGTTTGTTGTATTCCCACCATTTCGATTGTATGCATATGCAGCTTGATGGGTACCATATATGTCTGAAAATAAGCTACTACCTAAAATAAGCTACCCCCTGATTTTTTTTAAAAATCTTAAAAAATTCTTTAGCTGTTGACACATATAAAACTTTTTTTCTACTAAGTAAACTTCAAAAAGTCATTAAGTAAAGTTGTTCAGCGCATCAAAATATACCTATAGTAAAAATTTGGATAACTTTTTATTAGTACATTTTTCAATTTTTTTAAAAAATGCTATATTTTGAAAATAAGCTACTTTACGATTTTTCGTATAATTTTTTGGCCAAAAAAGGTGGCTTAATTTCAGACACATACAGTACCAACTAGATTAGCTTCACATACTTTACAATAAGCAATAGAAGAGTTTTTTGAATCAGACGAAAAAAAGGTAGTATGGCTACAGTTGCTTCGGGATTTAGTTTTTGTTTTATTAGGCAGAATCGCATAGATAGTCCTTCGCTTTTTCTGAACTAAACTATTGGCACTTGAAGCCGAAAGCGTTGTTGATACTGATATTGTTGTTGAAATTGATGGTGCAGTTTCAGTTTCAGAATTGTTTTCAGTAGAATATTTGTCTTCATTATCCATTTTCTTATAAAACAAAGTAAAAAAACATATAATTAATGAACTTATAATTCTCAATTTTTATAGTCATTGTGCTATCCTTTTTACAAAGTTAGTATCACTAGTTTTGCTTTTAGTAAGGAGTTTTAAAAGTTTTTTGTTAAATTTATAATAGTTTTAGTAATAATACAACTACAAAATATAGTAGGCACTCGATACTGTGAAAACTAGATGCCCAAAGATTGTTGTAAGGGTTTATATATCAAAACAAACCACAAGTTAAATTTTTAGAGTCATTAACAGTTACAATTTTTTGTAATCCGTTAAGGCAAATTGTCAGCTTTAAGTTACCATTGGCGTACGTATATTTGTACAGTATTATTTTCTTTAATTGTGTATATATCTTTATATACTTGAAAAAATAATGTCTAACTTCACTTATTCTATTAAAATTTTAGATCTTTACAGATTTTAAATTCTTTTTGTTTCTGATAACAGTTACCAATTACAAATATTTCATTATTCTACTATATTAGCAAGTTTTTGATAACGAATAAATGCCTTATTTCATTAGGCTAATGTAAAAATTTCTTGATTTTGTTAGCATCATTCTTTTTATGTTTTATAAATAGGACTTTTTATTCACAGCAATGTCTTGTTTAAGACTCATACTAGTTATGCAATAAAAGCATGTAGTTTTTTTGCTTTTTTTCGTTGGGAAAAGGAGCTGATCATTTACAAATTATAATTCACTCTCGTGCTAGCAAAAACAAACTCTGTATATAAATTATAAATTATACTGACATAATCGGTATAATAACTAGTTTAGAAAAGTAACACATAATGGATATGCAGTGTTGCGCTAGCTATTAGATTGAATTTACAAATTTTCAAATGGGCATAGCATTCTAAAGGGTGAGTCAATAAACAAGAACTTAATAGAAGACAATCATTGTGAAAGATGCTATATTATCCGAGAAGCATTATGATATCATATTAGACTTGTGCTAATATGCATATAATTAACTTTAATAATCACAATACTAGTTTAGTTAGAAACTTAAAAGAATCTATTATATTGCATCGAAAGCATAATGCTAGCTTTGTATCAGCATGCATACAGTGGGCTTTTACAATCGTGATACTAATTTAGTTAGAAGCTCAAAAAAGGAAAAGTCAAAAATTTTAAAAAAAAAAACTGGTGTATTACACAAATTTTGACCCAATCAGGCTTTTTTTAAAAAAAATAAATCCGAATCTCTAACTTAATTCGGTTTATTAATCCAATTTCTAAAATAAAACCAGTTTTAATAATCCGATTTCTAAAATAAAACTGGTTTTATTAAATTCGATTATCAAAATTAACCCGAATTTATTAAATCTGATTTACCAATTTTATTTAATTCGATTATTGGATTAAAAAAATCCAACCCAGTTTTAATTCGAGTTGGGTTGAACCGAGTTTAAATTCGGGTTTGCCAAACTGGTTCCAACCTCTAGATTTGACTACTAGATCGCAAGAATTTTGCCTATAAAAATTGTACATATGTAGAAGTTCTTTTTATTGAATAAAATAGTTTTTATAATAAATTAATTATATAAAAAGAGGAATGTAATGTTAAGGCCATTTGAAGTTAATTTTTCAGTTAACATCACCCACAGCTGAAGTCTCCCTCTTCCCTGAAAAATGAACAGCCAATCAAAACGCCGAATGACTTTCACTAGTCACCTGATTTACATCAACCAATGAAATTGCTTCATTTTTATGTTCGTTTTATATGTTCGTTTCATTTTACCCTCTACCCTCTTTCATGAGTCCTGGAAAAGTGATGTTAACCAAAGAATCAACTTCAAACAGCCTAATGCGCACAATTAAAGAATCATGCACATGTACGAACCCATCTCTAAGTATATCACGTGATTGAAATGCAAGTGGTATACCATATCGAAGCCGAGGGTCACAAATTTGCAAAAGGAAACTGATTGAAGGAAAAGAAATTTCTCTTGACCCACTTTTTGAATGATCATGTGATTCTACCATTTCTTCGCCTGCATTTCATATATATTCTCTGTTCACAGCTAGCTTGTTTTTAGCAAGCGGGAAACCACCGGCTTGCACTCCTATGGCAACTCTCAGCACAATAATCATTGCATGTCACTCGGGATGTCTTTGCCGCTCTGCCAATTCTAGCTGGTTATTTTCATTGTATCACTCTAACTCATTGTTAGTTTAATAAAGCTATTTCCAGCCTAAATTACACATGCCGGCATCACCAAAAAAATTATAATAATACAAACGTGTGATACGATGCTTTTAGATATAATATATTGAGGTGGTTAGGGTAAGAATGAGAGGCTGTGGGCATGTGGACATTGAGGGATAAAGTTTATTATGACAGTTTCAATACAATTTAACTAATACAGTAATATAGTATAAAGTTATTGCTGGCGAAATTATGATTATTAAGAATTAAAAATAATAAAGATTCTTTTAAATAAATGGTCTTAAATTTATTTAAAAAAACTGATGTTTGTTTGTTACTTTTAATGATACAGTCGTTCCTCCCTATAGTCACCTCCCATATAATCACTAACTCCATACAATCACATGGTTTTTGGATACTGATTTTTTTGTTATTAAAACCCCTTCTTTATAGTCACAAATGCTTATAATCACTATCACACCTATTTTCATATTTATAGATGCTTTTTAATAGTAAAATGCCTTCAATACAATCACAACTACATTTAAGTTATATAACGGTAAGATTAGTTTCCCCGGACTGAGAAGAGGTTGAATTAATTTTTGGCTCTTTTTCTTCATTCTCGTAAAAGTCACGCACTTTTCAGTATTTTTGTCCTCATTTATCAATTCTGGGCATGGCAATAAATTTTTCATCAGTAAACTTGACAAAACCCCACTTTTTCTATTTTTGTGCAGATGCTTTTTTAGCCTTTGTACAGGAGATCGATAATCAAAACCCCGTCGTTTTTAAAATCAAATAAATTCTTATATCAAATGCATTCACACGAGTGCTGTCAAAGGAAAACCTGCTATCAGACTTTTATGTCAGTTAGCCATCTATAGAAAATCTATCATTATGATAGATTTTCCATAGGCGGCTAACTGCACAAAAAAGTCTGATAACAGGTTTTCCTTTAACGTCCTTATATAATACAGTAAAGGGATTTAAATCAAATAATCTTTTATGTACTGTACTGTATAATCTTTTACAATCACACGCAATCGGACAACAATCAGGTGATTGTATGGGTACAGTATGCCGTGAACGAAGTCACGGAACAGCCATTTGTTACGAGACCATGGACCAGGGCCATGACGTAGAGGGAGAGTGACAGATATGAGGTATTGATGATTGAAGTAAGGGATCGGGTGAGTATGAGGTATTGTGTGGGAATTGTTGAAGTAGGTTGAGTAAGTATGAAGTAATTGGAAACCCGATCGAAGCAGCGATTTATCTGTGAATTGAGATATCCCAAATTCTTTAGAAATAAATTTTCGTCTTAGACAAGAACGAAAAATAATTAGAAATAAATAAATGCCTTCGTTTAAACAAAAATCGATCTTGCCAAAGAATTGGAATCTAAATTTAGTTTAATTTTTTAAAACCAAATTTTTCATCTTCGACAAAAAGCGAAAAATAATTAAGAATGAATAAATGTCTTTGTTTAAATGAATATGGATCTTGTCAAAGAATAGGAATTGAAATTTTTTAAAAACTAAATTTCGTCTTTGACAAAAAACGAAAAATAATTAGAAATGAATAAAGACTATATTTGAACAAAAATGAATCCCAAAGAATAGGAATTGAAATTTAATTCAATTTTTTAAAACCAAATTTTTCATCTTCGATATGAAATGAAAAATAATTAGAAGTAAATAAACGAAAATGGATATAGGAATTGAAATTTATATTAATTTTTTAAAACCGAATTTTTCGTCTTCAACAAGAAAAGAAAAATAATTAGAAAATGAAGAAGGCTTTTATTGAATGAAAATGAATCTTGCCAAAGAATAGAAATTGAAATTTAATTAAATTTTTTTTAAAAACAAACTTTTGTCGAAAAATAATTAGAAATAAATAAAGGCTTGTTGAGCACCAAAGAATAGGAATTGAAACTTTAAAGACTTACGATATTTAGTCTTATTGTAATATATATTAGTCACCTGATCTCATTAAATTACATATCTGATTTCTTATTTCCTGAAATCAATAACTTATCGAATTTGGCCGACAAATTTTTTTAGGGTGTCACAGAATTTATGAAAACAGATGTAAAATCTACAGTAGATACTTATCTTTTTCTCAAATTCGCCGTAACAAGACTCTCCAAACCTTGAGACCCGGACCAATGCTCATGCGCAATATTTCGAAATAAGGACAGTCAATTTCCATAATAAAGTGCACTTACAGAATGCGCACTTATATAATAAATCTAAACATTACATTCGGCGAATCGAGATTATGTACACCTATAGAAAGTGCACTTGAAGTTAGGATAGTAACTCAATTAAGTAAATCAAAACTAAATTGATCGTATTCTGATCAAATATTTATCAGTAAAATTAAAATGATCGATCGAATGATTTACAGTATAATTTAAAGTAAATGCTAACCTAGCACATAATCTATATATATTTATTTAAGGTACTGTACAGGATCATGTAATTTAAGATATATTCAAGCCAGCTTAATTCACATGCTCACAATTTTTCATTGGTAAGTACTGGTACGTTTATATTTATTTATGCTTATACGGTACTGTATGTAGAATAAAACCTGCTTTAAATTTACAGTAATAGGCAACTTTAACACGGGCTACCCAATTATTTTTTAGCAAATCAGTTTTGTACCCAGATAAGGCTTTTTAGATGGGCGGGTAACCTGAAGAAGAAATTTATAATGGGTCGAATCTCTAGATACAGGGCATGTGGATCACTAATACAAATTAGTAATGTTATCTAAATCATCTCAATTAATAATATCAAAAACATGTAGAATACATAATGCATTAAAGTTGGTTTTTAAAGGAGATCGCTACGGGGACAACATTCACATGCTATGGGCACAACAACGACTGGCATTACTAAAATATACTTAACTCTAACCCGAATTATGTTGTGCCACAAGTCACGTGTATGTTGTGCTTGTAGTTTTCCTTAATACTGTACAGTAAATAACATTTTTTATTTTTACCTCTATTAAATCACATTATTTATTTTTAATATAAGCTGTGATTATATAGAGGTAACCTTTGTAAAGTCACACTTCTTTATAATCACCTAAGTAGTATGTGCCCAACTGCGTGATTATATGGGAGGACGACTGTATAAGCTTGAGAAAAATAATTTTTTAGCAAGCATAAGAAAAAATTTTAATATACACAACTACCATAATAAGTTGTATCAACTAAAAAAAACTTTGCTATTGAGCTATATAAACTAAATTCCATCCTAATATTTTTAAACACAAAAATTATATAGCTCAATGCATTTTCCAATGCATTTCTTGTTAAGATTTTAACTAATTTTGGCTTTCTTATGATAAACAAATTAGAACTTTTTTAGCATAAGAAAATAAAACTGATTAAGAACTTTGCCTATAACTTCTTCAAACTGCTCAAATCATTTAATCGAGTTTACTCAAATTTACGTTCCTGGTTTCGCATGATAGCATTGCGCATAGTGATGTGCCATTTATATGATGTTCAAATTTTTTTAGTGTACAGTACGTATAGTTAGTGATGTGCCATTTATATGATGCCCAAATTTTTTTAGCATATAGTACGTATAGTACTTATATAGTAAAATTGCTCTAGTGGTTTATTTTAAATTTTTTTTAATATTAGTCTATATTACAATTAATATAATATTTAATTCTATTTTAAAAGATAAATATTTAGGTCGTTCAAAGTTAATTATCTGGTTAACATCACTTTCCAGGACTCCTGGAAGAGAGGCAAATAAAACGAACATATAAAATAAACAAACTGTAGTAAACCTATGTAAATCTATTACTATATTTACTCGAAATAATGCACATGGCGCTATTTCAGAAATTGCATTTTCTTAAAATAGCATATAGGTTTCAAAATAATGCCCAGGTGCATCCCAATATAACGAATACTCCAAATGCCGAATTAATAATCTGCTAAAATAAAAAATTCAAATAACAAGCAGAAATAAGAATTTTTTTAGTTAAAAATCTGGCTTAGATCGAAATGGCTATATATAAAATTAAGAAATACAGGTTTTTATGCATCGCACATATATAACAGACAATTTTTAGAAATTAGACCTTTACCCCAAAATAATGCCCATGTGTGTACTCAAAATAATGTACATCCCCTTGAAATAATGCGCAGGTGTGTGTTATTTCATATAAATACAGTATAAACGAATTGATTTCAAGTTAAATTTAGTTCAGAGATTTTAGTCGAGTTGCTAATTAGGTCAGATAAATTTGATTCAATAACAAAAAAAAATTAATAAATAAAAAATTATATAATGTATTTAACCAAGAAAAAGACTTCATACATATAGGCAAAATTCTCGTGATCTAGTGATCAGATCTGCATTATTTTAAAGTATGCAGCTAGTGATGTATAATTACTAAAATAATACCCAAATTTTTTTAGCGTACAGTACGTATAGTGCTTATATAAAAAATTAAGATCATATAATAAAATTAAATTAGTATTTATATTTTAATTTTTTTTAATGTTAGTCTATATTATAATTAATGTAATGTTTAAACCTATTTTAATAAGCAAATATTTAATATAGCAAATTAGTAATATATTATGTACATATTTGCTTAATTTTATTAAGGCACTACTTTATATATCTAAAGTAGCTACTTTAGATAGATCGCTACTTTAGATACAATATGTACAAATTTAATTTATCTAACCAGAAAGCTTCATCAGGTATTGATCAATTAACGAATTTAATTAGTCAATTGGTACATAAATATTTCTATTGACCCTCTTAATAAATAATTGCAAAAATTTTTAGCGTACAGTACATACAGTATGTACAGTACTGTACGTATCAGGTATAGTACTATTCGTAGCACATCACTAGTTGCGCAGCTATCTTATTTTATAACTTGTAATTATGTATCTTTTAAATAACCAGTTTAAACACAATTGCTAATTATTCAAACATTTTATTTATATAAATGATAAAAAACAAATAAAGAATAAAAAATATAATTTCTAAAAAGCAATATTGTGGGCAAGCCCACAAAGAAATTCCATAAGAGACCTATTGCAACAGCCATTTAATACTATTTGTATACGCTGTTCGCGTTCAATATTTTGCCTCCTTAGTGGTGGACTTGGAGCACCCCCGCATTATAGCTTCAATATTGAGCTCAATTTTATTCTGTTCTTTTTGAATTTCCCTTATTGTTTAAAGATCCCTGCATGTGAACGACCTACTAATGTATCCTAGTGCCTGTGCCAACCTTCAACTGAATTTTGGGTTCTAGGATAAGCAAATTTAACATTATCTGCCACAGACCATAAAGCGGATGGAAAATCGTTTAGACCTACTGACATTGCTATTTCTATACGTATGCCTAACTCTACCATGAACATAGGTTTCTTCGAACCACTGAACAACACGATTAGCTTCAGCTGGAATATTAATTTTCAATTCATCGAATGCTGATAGTATTTCTTCAGGCAATAAAAATGCGAGAGCAAGAATACTTCTCATTGATAAGCTAAAATCTTCATCCGTACCATATTTTGAAACAAGTCCAAAAGCTTGAATCCTACGATAAACACTTTGTGACAAGTGAAAGAAGCTCCCTTTATTTTGAACATTTTCAAATTCTGACTGGATGGAATTTATGACGGCTGCTTCAAAATCAGTTAAAACAACTTTTGGGCTCAAGTCTACACTATGCTCCTCACCAAAATCTATTAGCTCCTGAAACAATCGTCTGTAAAATTCTTTGGATTTGCTTGTTATTAAAGAAAAAACTAAAGGCATAATCCTTGAGTTTTCACTTTTACCGACATGTCCTAAAATAAGTTAATGTTTTATGATATCAAATAACATAAAAAATAAAAAAATGAAAAAAAATAAAACTAAAAAGGTACTATGAATAGTGTACGGCTGCTTAAACATATTTGGTACCGTCTTGAATGTTCTATCCATCATTCAAAATGGTGATCGATGTAGGTAACGAATATTATCCAAGGTTGTAAAAATTAACATCACACCATGCTCTAAGGTAGTATTATGAATTAAAAACGTAAAAACGTTAAACCATTTAAGGTTTTCATCATATGCTCAGGCATAACTAGATATTCTAAGGATGACGGCTCCATAGGAAGGTTGAGATAATGAATCCTTTGAATTGTTTGGCAAATTGCATCAGATGACGGAATGTACTAGTACACATACTGATGACTGTCAGTAATTACTGTTTGCAAGACTTGCGTGGGCATTTTACTGGTAAGCTGAGCATGTTCCTTAATTCTCGTAATCGTTTTCACAACTTCTACTCTGCTTGCCTGTGCTGCATAGTTATAATCTGATGCACTTCAAAAGTAATGTTGATTATTAAAAAGTCTGGTTACTGCATGACCATTACAACTCAGTGCATCCCAGTTTTCACAATACCAGTAGAACACATCCTTATAGCGCTTATCTTTGACTATAAGATAACCACTAATGTTAATTTTATCCTTTCCACAAGTAGATAGAATGACTTCACAAACGTTATTCATAGTATATACTAAAAAAAGGTAAGAAAATAAATATAAATATGTTATGAATAAATAAATTTTTAGTTCAATAATAAAAAAACTGATTAATTATAAATTTTAAATTTTTCACGTAATGGGCTCTTTATATATTAATTATCAACAAGTCGAATATATTTATTATCAGCGATCGAAGGAGGCTTAAAAAAAATTTTATTTTACAATTTCTTCTTATTGAAAGAATATACTATATATGATCTTTTATTGTAGTGATAGGGATTCATTCATTCTAAGCGGTTTAGAATTTAATTTCAAATCTCCTTCTTTTTCATATGCCTGTATAAATCTAACGATAAAATACTTTTGAATTGATTTTCATACATGCAACTAATTCTAATAGTTTCTAAATATTCCAAGATAAGTATTACCATTGTGTTTTCTTTTTTCTGATACATATTTATAATTTAATTTTGAATCCTCCTTTTACATATACCTATATAAGTTTAACAATAAACTACTCTCGAATTGATTTTCACGCATGCAACTAATTCTAGTGGCTTCTAAACATTCCAAGACAAGTTCAATGAGTCAAATACATTTATCATCAGTGAGTCGAAGGAGGCTTAAAAAAAAGTTTTATTTTACAATTTCTCCTTATTAGGAGAATATACTATATATAATCCTTCATTGTAGTAGTAGGAATTCATTCATTCTAAGCCTTTTAGAATTTAATTTCAAATCCCTTCTTTTTCATATACCTGTATAATTCTAACGATAAAATACTTTTGAATTGATTTTCACTGTGCGACTAATTCTAATGGCTTCTAAATAATTCAAGATAAATATTACCATTGTGTTTTCTTTTTTCAGGTACATACTTAGAATTTAATTTCGAACTCTCCTTTTATATATGCCTATATAAGTCTAATAATAAAATACTCTCGAATTGATTTTCATGCGGACGACTAATTCTAGTGGCTTCTAATATTCCAAGATAAGTATTACCATTGCGGTTTTCTTCAAATACACATTTAATTATCTGCTATTAATGGCATCTCGCAAATCACAAAAAATAACTACTAAATAAAGTAGTCCATTTGAAAATCAAGTAATCAGAGAAACTTACCCTATTTAGATGTAATATTTGCAAAATTGATGTACTTTTTGATCAAATTTGTAGATTGCTGCATACCTGATTGTTGTCCGATTGTTGCCAAATATCCACTATCATATATGAAAAATCCTGCACCATGCAACTTATTTGCAGAGCCTACGCACTATATTAATCGTAAATGATCACTCTAATGCACAACATTATATAAAAAAAACTTATCACGATGATCATTAACAGGATTCACGAGTATTGCCGTAGAATCTTTACTTGTTATATAAATCATGATCATAAGAGTATCGTAAGTATTAACATCTTATCATATTAATTAAAATAAAATTTATGAGAAAAAAATAGAATACAGAGTCTTTATACGATATGCATACACATGCATGAATATTAAGTAAGTGCATTACAACGCAAAAATACCACACCATTGCCAATATAATAATCGGTATCATTATTATGAAAAAGGATTATTATTTAGCACCGTTATTACCCATTCTTCTTTGAGGCTCTTCATTTTGTTCAGGTCAGGTTTCGTTTTATTTTATTTACTTTATTTTATATAAATAATTCCACACTTTTTTACTGGCTCTAACTTAATTATTTTCAATATACAATCTGAATTATGTCTTCACTGCCGTCTTCGTTCTGTTCAGGTCAGGCTTTGCATTAATTTATTTGCTTTATTTTATTTTATATAAACATAACTCACTTTCCTTACTGGCTCTAACTTAATTATCTTTTTGTTATTTTAATATATAATCCAAATCATGTCTTTATTGAGGCTCTTCGTTCTGTTCAGGTCAAGTTTCATGTTAATATTTACTTTTTTATTTTATATAAATAATTCCACTCTTTCTTACTGGCTCTAACTTAATTATTTTTTAATATACAATTTAAATTATACCCTCTAACACTTTTCATTCTGTTCAGGTCAGGTTTTCATTAGGGTGTTTTAGAATTAATGTTCAGGATTCTGATTTCGAATTAAATTTGAAACGTATTTATTTTGAAATTAGTTATTTATAAATCCTATTTATTTTAATTTGAAACTTATTTATATAATAGTAAATACATTTACAATCGTAAATTTTCTTTCAAAATTCACAAAATAGAATTAGGGCTTTTCAAACTCCCACTTATTTTGAAAATAAATAGAAATTTAAAATGTTCTATTTTGTTTGAAGTTTTGATATTAGAAATGATATAAGTTATCTAGAGATAAAACTAGCAGACTTTTTTTTGACGATTAAGTAAATTTCGAAGGAAAATTTAATATTGCAACAGTATTCACATAATAATCTTACAAATAAGGCTACACAAAGGCATCCATTCTAATGTTCTCTAAGAAGTGTTAAAAGAGTTTATTGTAAAAAATAAAGTGCTTGCAAGAGTTAATTTTTCATTTTGTATAACTCACCAACCCAATTTTTCAAAAAAAAAGTTTTTTTTTTTTAAAGTTCTAATTGTGCCAATTATTTCATTTTGCCATTAATTTTTTTCTTATATTTATCCAGTGATTCTCAATGATAATATTAATTTTCTTGAATAACTTGATAGGCCCCATAAACAAAAAAAATTAAATTAAAAAATACAAATAAAATAAAATATTAACTTTGCGTGGCCTTAGATGTGAGCATGAATCTATTAATTTACAATAAATTAAAAAAAATAAATCTGACCTGCTGACTGAAATTTGAACAGGTTATGCAAAAAGAAAATTAACTTTGTGTTGCCTAACGTATGTTGTTTCAAAATTTAAAAATGACATTCATAGTATTTCTGTTATCGTATTATATTTTCTTTTATTAATACTTAATAGCTAAGCGAGACCAATTTAATTCAATGGTTTACGTTCATTCCTTTCTCAAAAGAGAGAAGGGGATGAACTTATATTTTTATTCATATTATTTTATCAAACTTTTTTAAATATTAAGTCTGATAGCCATTTGCTAAATATTATGTAAGGTGATAATTTACTAACAATACATGCAAAAATCAAATGCTAACCCTAACTACATATGTTGTAGAGCAAATGACCAGAGGGAAATGACTTTTGATCTTTAGCATATCTATTTTTTGGAATTATTACAATTCTACTTAATCGCATAACAATCACACAATATTGAGATTTTTTGCCACAAAATGACCCTGTAAGACTATAATTTACACAGTCATAAAGAGTTATTTTGTTAGCAAAGATCCCTAGAATAATTAACAAGGAATAGCATTAATAAATAAAATGATGAATGTAATTTAATTTATTTTATTTTATATAAATAACTCCACTCTTTCTTACTGGCTTAACTTATTTATTTTTCAATATACAATCTGAATCATGTCTTCACTAGTGTCTCCGTTCTATTCAGGTCAGTTTTGCATTACTTTATTTACTTTATTTTATTTTATATAAACATAACTCATTCTTCCTTACTGCTCTAACTTTTTTTTTAATATATAATCCAAATCATATCTTCACTGACGCTCTTTGTTCTGTTCACATTAGGTTTTGCGTTATTTTATTTATTTTATTTTATTTTATATAAATAATTACACTTTTTCTTACTGGCTCTGACTTAATTATTTTTTAATATACAATCTGAATCATATCTTTGCTGCCGCTTTTCGTTCTGTTCACGCTAGGTTTTGTGTTACTTTATTTACTTTACTTTATTTTATAAAAATATTTCTATTCTTCCTTACTGGCTCTAACTTAATTGCTTTTTTTTCCTAATATATAATCCAAATCATATCATTGTGATGCTCGTTATTCTGTTCTCATTAGATTTTGTATTACTTTATTTTATTTTATATAAATAATTCTACTCTTTTTTACTAGCTCTAACTTAATTACTTTTTTTTAATATACAACCTGAATCATGTCTTCACTAACACTCTTCTTCTGTTCAGATTAGGTTTTGCATTACTTAATTTACTTTATTTTATTTTATATAAACATAACTCATTCTTTCTTACTAGTACTAACTTAATTTTTTTTTTAAATATATAATCCGAATCATGTCTTCACTAAGATTCTTTGTTCTGTTCAAGTTAGGTTTTGTATTACTTTATTTACTTTATTTTTATTAAATAATTTCATTTTTCCTTAATAATCCTAATATATTTTTTTTATAATATAAGCACATTGGCGAAATAAATATAATAGTTGAATAAGTATTTGTAGATCAATTCAACTTGTTGGCGAAACAGTTGTCAGTGAAATAATTGTTGGTGAAATAAACTTGTCAGTGAAATAAGCATGTCAGTGTAATGAGTGTCGGTAAATCATTGTCGTGAACTAAACTTGTCGGTAAAATATACTTGTCAATGAAATATACTTGTCTGTGAACTAAAATGTCGGTTAATCAATTGTCAGTGAAATAAACTTGTCAGTGAACTAAAAGTCAGTATATTAATTGTCAGTGAAATAAAAATGTCAGTAAACTAAACATGTTAGTAAATTAAATGTCGGTGAACTAAACATGTGGTGAATTAAATGTTGGTGAATTTATTGTTGCCAAATTAAACGTGTTAGTAAATTGCATGTCGGTAAAATGAAGTGTCAGGAAAGTGAGTGTCGATGAATCGAACACCTCCCTAAATTTTGTGCTATATTTACTTACCTGAACATGATTTATAAATTTTTAAAAAGTGTCCACAATAATATGTATATACAAATTTGATACTATGAACACTTTTAATTAATGGATTAATATAGTTAAAATTTTATTTTGATCATTATAATCATATTTTAAAGCCTTTAAATAAAAGATTAAACAAATAGTTTTTACAAAACTTCTGATTTAATTAAATAAACTTTATATTATTTAACTTGTAGTAAAATAAATTAAAAATATAAAATTTTAGTTTTCCCTTTATAATAAAATTATCATCTTATCATGTGTGTCTGTTACATTTTTACCTATCATTCTGTTCATGTGAATCATCATATATAGTACATATTTTATTAATAGAAATAATAATGATTTGGAAGTTTTATTATTATTATTGTTGTAAATTGTATGTAATATTATTAATCAGTTTTACTAAATCACACCACTGGTTAGAAATAACTCTAACCCACACTTACCACATATAAACTCACACATTCTACTTATTAAATCATATACCAAATGCAATCTCAACCCACTTACCTCACTAGACCAAAACTATACCCAGCCCTGGCTTCAGCATGCCTATGAAATCTGGAAGCAGGTCTATAAAGCTTACCAGATGGAGCACTCTCTTCTTCTCCGACAGCAGATTAACCAGGCATCAGAGAAAAGATGTGAAACCTTGGTCTCCAAACCTACACAAGCTATTAACAGTATTCTTGATAGATACAAACCCCCTATCTATTTTACTAATATCAAACTTAACAATCAACTAATTACTGACCCTCTTATTATCAAGCAACATGTTCAAGCACACTTTTATAACTGGACAGCATTCAGACCTATTAATCAACTATTATTTGACAATTTCTGGTATCAACATTACCAACCTCTTACTCATATTAACTCTAAGTGGTATACTCCTCTTACCCACAATATAACAGAAGACGAAGTCTATCAAACAATCTCCAAACTTCCAAATGACAAAGCCTGTGGTCCTACAGGAATAAGCTATGAAATGATAAAACATCTTGGCGCTACATGCATTACTGCACTTACTGCTTTATTTAATCGCTGCCTTTTAACCGGTGATATCCCTAAAGTATGGAAACATAGCAGAATCTTCCCTATCCCAAAGAAAACAGTATTTGAAGGCAATCTAAATCTAACTCGACCAATTAGCCTTGTAGAACATATACGAAAACTATATACTAAAATAATCACTAATAGACTTAGATCTGTTTTCTCACAACACCCAATACTATCACCCTATAATTATGTTGCTCTTCCCAACAATAGCACATCTATTCCTATTCATATTTTAAATAATCTTATTGAAGACGCAAATTGTAATCACAAGGAAATATGGCTCTTGTCTCAGGATATGAGCAAGGCTTATGACTCTGTGAACTTCACCCTTTTTGAACATTCACTCTCTCGTCTTGCACTACCCCCTCAAATCATCAACATTCTTACAAACTTATTGGCAAATAGACAAAATAGAGTTATTACTAATCTTGGTCTTACCTCACCATATCAGGTGAATAATGGTATTGACCAAGGTGAAACAATTACTCCTCTTTTATGGCGAATATACTACGATCCCTTAATTACCTATATCTATTCTAATTCACCAGGATACACAATGGAAACAGCATGGTTCACTAATTTAAAAAATCTAACTACTGACAAGATCAAAGCCAAATGTTCAGTTCTGGCCTATATGGATGATACACTATGGGTTGCATCTTCACAAGCAGAATTGAACAATATTATATCTATAGCAGAATCATTTTATAACATGGCCAATATTCAAGTCAACCCATCTAAATCTATCTTAGCTACTAATTACAAACTAGATACATACACACCAACAATCTTCAATAACCAACCCTTACCACTTCAACCAAAACATCAGCCTTTCAAGTTTCTTGGATGCTGGTTTACACTTGACAACAAACAAACCCAACAAACACAGCTAATAAAAACAGAATCTGCTCAGCTCATTAATATTGCAAAAAGAAAACAAATTACTGACACCCAGGCTCGTTATATTATTAACACTGTAATCATTCCTACTATCGAATATCGGCTACAGAATATTATACTTAGTAGATCAGTATGCGATGGAATTCTCTCTCAACATATTGGTTTGGTCAAACATAAGGCTAAACTATGCAAAACCATACCTACTAGCACCCTTCTTCACCCACAGATATACAATATTAAAAATATTTGGGACATCCAACTTCAACACCATATCTCCAATTTCACTAAACGGCTAAATAATAGTGATTTACTTGGAACAACAACTCATATACGTATCCAACAACTTCAAAATAATTTATGGTCACCTATTAGTATACTTTTACACCCAAAGCCTATTATAGATGGCCCTAATAGATTCTCTACCAACTTTAAAATTATTCAACTTTTTAAACACCTGGGATGGTCAATCAATTCCAACTCAAACTCTAATATTCCTTTTACAATTAAGGAAGGTTCCATTTCCTTAGAATCTCTTTTATCAACACACTCAAACTATGCAACTTTTAAAAAGCAAATCCGACATCACCACTTACTTTTTCTGGATCAACTTCTAACCTTTGACAACTCCAGCCTTCTCGACTGGAAACATATTTCACCAAGACTTAATAAAATTCCAAAAGAAAAAATACCCTCATGGTTTACTTTACTAGAAGATAAAATTTTAAGCCATTCATATGAACGTACTTTATATTCATATTTGGAACTACCACAATCCAATTACTATAGTTATACAACTGGTCACCCCTCATCCAAAAATGCTAAACCATGGCTTATTACTATTCTAAATAACCAAATTATAATCGGTAAAGCACGCCGCAAACCAACAGCATCTGACTATACGCTTATAACCCACTGGCAGTGCTCCTTTGAAATTCATGCCACACAGCTATATCCAATCCAAACTATGCTAACATATCCATGCACAAACTGCTCACTTAACTCTAATATCATTACAAACAAATGCACTATACTAGTACCCACTAGTCATGCTACAAAATTTTTTGGCAGAATCAATCTATCTGACAAATCTATTAATTTAAATGCTAATTATTTAGATTTAATATATTCACTAGCTATTAGAAACCCTATACATATTCCACCTACACCAAATATCACAATCTCTTCTCAAATTCTTAATATATTCCAACCTAGTATAGCACTTGATAATCTTCAAACAATAGCATACAACAATAGTAGTTCAACTGAACTAACCTTTTATACTGATGGCTCTGTCCGTGACCTGGGCAACTCTCAGTGCTCAATGGGAATTGGATGGGCCCAGTTAGCTGATCAAACTATTACACATACCTTTCAGGCACAAATTAAATATTGGCCATGCTCCTACAAAGCTGAACTAGTAGCAGTTTTATCTGCTATTTGCACAGCTCCCAGAAATTGCTCTGTTCATATTTATACAGATTCACAATCTGTTATTTCCAAATATGAAAATCTATCTAGTATTTCCCAAATACCAAAGTTCTTAAATACCCCTTATTGGTCAATTTGGAACACCTTACTAAACCTCATTAAATCTTACAAACTTACTATTACCCTTCACAAAGTTACAGCACACCAAGATAATGAATTCAACAATAAAGCTGATTACCTAGCACGACATCATGATACTGCACCATACCTGCTTTTTGAACCAGACAACATATACAACTTCCAATTTACTCTTTCTACTGACAATTTTCCTATTGAACTACCAATACGACATAGTGTCAAAACACTATGTCATGCTCATATACTTGCACTATGGACATCCCAAAATCGCTTTCAACAATGGACAAATATTACACAATACATTTGCTGGAAAGCTACATGGCTATATATTAATAATAACCAAAAAATTTCAGACTTTTTTAATAGTTTTCATTCTTCAACTCTTAAATCATTCAAGGTTAAGATACTTCTAGATGAACTCCCTGTACCACATACATTACACAAAAGAAACTCACTATACCCAAACATCTGTCATCTCTGCCAACGATCTAGCTATGCACTACATTGGACTATCTGCCCAACAGCTAAACCTCTACTAGACATTATTAAAGAATCCCTATCTACTATTCTAAGTTCTAGCAAACTTGAGATCTCTCAACTCTCAACAGAAGAGCTTCATACTCAAATTCTTAATCTTGATAGTTTTCAAATACATCACTTCCCTAACAGACCCTCAATATTCTCTACATTGTCTGGACTCATCCCTCTGGACATAATCCAGATACTATCTGAGTACACTTTATCCTACAAAACTGCCAACACACTTTCTATACAACTTTTACTTCACATAAACAAATTAATTTATACAAACATTTGGATACCATATTGTATAGACAGAGCCCAAAACCAACAAATTCCCTTACAGTCGTCTGAACTGGCCTCAATAAACCCTCCTACTTCTCACAATCAATTTAGTAACCAAGAAAATAATAATTCTATAACCCAGATCTCTATACGCAAAATAGAAACCTGGCTTCCCAAATGGATCAAATATTCAACCCAGCCTTCTGACATTCTACATTATTCCTCAATCTAGGTGAGCCTTGGCCACTCTGTTGGTTTAGGCCGCAGATAAGTATTTAAGTTAACTTTTATATATGTCTGAGTTCTTAGTCTTAGCAATAGATTTAAACAATGAAAATTTTTCCAGTCTTGTAAAAACTTTCCATTAAATCTAATAAAGATAAGAGCAAGGTCTCACCATTAAGATTTAAAAAAAAAAAAAAATCACACCACTGGTGCTCAATACCACAATGATTTTCACCAATCAAATTTTTTAAATGCAGTGTAACGTAAAGATCAGGTGTAACATAAAATTTTTGTTGTTTTGCTATTTTTTTTTAAAAAATACCTTCTAACTCAAAATTTTATCTATGAAACCACCTTTTTTTTTAAAAAAAAACCCCCTTGCAAAATTTTACTATATACTATGCCTCACCCTAACCCTAACTATTAACTCTAACTCAATATTTATCAATTTTAACTTTTGTTTATTTTTTTTGTTTATTTTTTGATATTGATCTTCATATTACACCGCATACTGGTGTTGAACACCAGGGTGAGATTTAGTCCTACTGTTATTAATTATTATTATTATTATAATTATTATATTATTATTAAATTGTCATTTATTGGTATTAGTGTGGGATGATAAATATGCGAACATAACGTATTGTGAATCGATCAAGCGTGGCTGTGTGAGAAAATTTAATATTTATTGATTTAACATTACGAATATTTAGGAACTGTAAAATTGTAGATGAAACGATTGGCAAATCATATATTATGATATAGAAATTGATTAATTGCTTGCTTGGTAAGGGAGCTTCCAGAAATCAGCTGATTTCTGGGTGGGTGGGTGGGTCAGCTGAAGTATCAGGTGTAATTCCGGCCAAAATTTCATAATTCCGGCCAAAGTTGCAAAATTATTTTTGACCAAAATTATAGATTTATTAATAATATTTGATAATTAATAACTTTTGAACTACTGGTCCAAATTTGATGATTCAACTACCAAAATGATCCTCTCAATGAGAGGATTCTAGCGAGCCCGAAATTGTTAAATCCAATTATAGGATTCTGTGATCGGAATAGATTTGTGTTACTATAAAAGTTCTATAATTTATTAAATAATTATAACCCATTTATAGTAACACAAATTTATTTCGATCTTAGGATCCTGTGATTGGATTTTAACGATTTGGGGCTTATTAGAATCCTCTTATTGAGAGGATTCTAACAAGCCCAAAATAATTAAAATCCAATAACAGGATCCTAAGATCGAAATAAATTTGTATACTATAAATGTTTAATAAATTATAGAACTTTTATAGTAATACAAATCTATTCTGATCACAGGATCCTGTGATTGGATTTTAACAATTTTGGGCTCACTAGAATTCTCTCATTGAGAGGATCATTTTGGTAGTTAAATCATCAAATTTTGGTCCAGTAGATCAAAAGTTATTTACTATTAAATGTTATATTAACTTTTTAATAATTGTAAAATTTGATTGGCTAATTGGGGTATTAGGTGTGGGTGGGTGGGTAGGCTCATAGTAAACAAAAATCAGCTGATTTCTGGAAGCTTCCTAAGTATAAGTGTGTAAATGAATTTTAGCTTTTAAGGGTATGAATAATTCATATTAATAGATCAATTTTACCGGTATGACTAAATGACACATTAATTATGTTATACAAATAATCAGCAGATTTAATATATCGTCATAAACGATGAATTTTCCCACATTCTGATAACGGCTTTATGGCAAAATCAATTGAATTTTTTTAATGAATCAGCTGTCAATCAATTTGCTTTTCTTTTAAAGAATCAGTTTTGTTCATTATGCATTTTGTATCTTTTGAAATTGGATTAACTGAAATGTGGACAACATTAATAATATGCGTTAGTGAGTCACATACTGTGTATCGCCAAAATAGTAAGGTTTACAGCAATATTATAATAGAAACTATAATAATTCCAATGCAAACTAATTTAACCCTAACCCATATTGTAATTATTAGAATAGTGCTCAAGTTTTGTATAAGGATTTTTAACAGCAATTCATAATAGAGACCAAAATAATTTGATCAAACTCAACCTTAAAATATATTATCTGTTGAATAGGTTTGTAACAGAATTTTTTATAGTAATTCACGATAGAAATTACAGTGATTCTAATACAAAATAATTCACCTTTTCGTCATTACTGGAATAGTGAATTCTGTAGCGAAATTTAAAAAATCGAGTTTCATTCATTATGGGGCACTTTGTTTTTGAAATTAAATTAACTAAGATGTGGATAATGTTAATGTGAGTCACATACCATGTATCACCAGAATAGTAAGGTTTATAACAGTAATATATAACTCCAATGCGAACTAATTAAACCCTAACACTGTATTGTGATTATTAGAATAGCGCACAAGTTTTATATAAAAGTTTTTAACAGTAATTCATGATATAAACCAACATATTATCCATCGAGTAGGTTTGTAACAGCTTTTTTATAGTAATTCACAATAGAAATTACCTAATTCTAATACAAAATAATTCTTTATCATTACGAGATAGTGAGTTCTGTAGTGGAATTTTAAAAAATCGAGTTTCATTCATTATATCGTAAAGGGCGCCAGCGGTGCCCACAAACACTTGTAATTAATAAAATTATTCAAATTTCCATGATTCTCTAAATTTTACTAATTGAAACCAACTTTTTGCTCAAAGAAACTTGTTTATAACCAAAAATACATTAGATGGTGTTAGCATATTTTATTTATTTTTTTTAAAATTTGTATCAAAGATGCTTAAGTTTGAATTTTTGATAAAATTTTTCAAAATTAAGCAAATTTTAAAAAAAAGTAAATAAAATATGCCAATTTGATGTATTTTTTGGTGCTAAACAAGGTTACTTAGTGCAAAAAGTTATAATCAATTAGTAAAATTTTATATAAAATAAGATTTTTAATAATTTTATTAATAAAATTATACAAAATACTATGATTCTCTAAATTTTACTAATCAATTTATACTTATTATTCTAAGTAAACTTGTCCAGTATCCAAAAATACATATATATGTATATTCAAATTCAAACTAGCTTGCAAATCTTGGATCAGTCTGGACCAAACTTATAATTGAGTTTGAGTTTAGTATTATAAAGCTTCTATAGTAACATAAATATATTCCAATCTTAGGATTCAGTAATTAGATTTTAACAATTTTGGGCTTGCTAGAATCCTCTTATTGAGAAAATATTTTAGTAGTTAAATTATCAAAATTGGCCCAGTAGATCAAAAATTATAATTATTAAATAGAATATTTCTAATTTACACTACAGGTGATTATCACCTATAGTCAATTTGCCAATTAAAATTCAGGATCAGGTGTAACATGTAAATCAATCTTTGTATAACAAAAACAAAAAAATTTTTAAAAAATTGCTAAAATTGCTTCTAGCCTAAAAACTTGCCTATAAACCTACTTTTTTTTATGCAAAAAAAAAATTCCTTGTAAAATTTTGGTATAAACTATGCCC
>QKWP01002449.1:32287-66156 GCA_003550325.1 Gigaspora rosea
GGTTGTTTTTATTTTACTTGAAATTTGGAGATAAGATGTTAAAATTTGACTTTTTTGATCAAAAATCCAAAATTGTGCATTAAATCTCTAAATTTCAAGTAAAATACAAACAAACCAGCCGTTTTGATGCATTTTTAGGTGTTGAACAAGTTTACTTAGTGCATTTTGTTAGAATTAATTAATAAAAATTTGCGAATTATAAGATTTTATAGAATTTTATTAATAAAATTCTATAAAAACTTATGATTCATAAAATTTTACTAATTTATTCTAACAAAATGCACTAAGTAAACTTGTTCAGCACCAAAAAATACATGTAAATATATTCAGACTCAGACCAGTCTGCAGACTTCGGACCAGACCCAGACCATCAATATAAAAAATAATTTATTTAGCAATTTTAAAAATTACTATTAAAATTACACAAAAGTTGAACGATCTTGGGATTCTGTAATTGGATTTTGGTGATTTGGGGCTTGTTAGAATCGTCTCACTAAGACGAACATTTTGGTAGTTGAAACATCCAAAACAGACCAGTAGATCAAAATTTATCCGATTTTTATATATATATATATATTATTAAATTTTAACCAATCAAATGCTTAGAAAAATTATCAGGTGGGGGGTAGAGGGGTCAGCTACTTAGTGAAACCCTAATCAGGTGATTTTTGGCGCTCCCCTTACTACAATATTTTATATAATTTATTTATCTATTATTATTGAACATACTACATATGTGCATATGATTATTTTGGGTCAAATTTATTTGGTTTAAAGAAATTTCACTAAATGGTAAATCAATATATAGCAAAATTTCTATATATAACTTCTTCTGTCTTTTAAAAAAAGTAATTTAGTATAATAATTTGAAAAAAATTTGAATAAACAAAAACAAATTGAATATTTTTATAATCAACTTCAATTTTATTTTTATAAAAATTACTTTGGAATGTTGAGAAGTACAATAGAAATAATAATAGGTTTGTATATTTGATAATTTTTTAAGTTTTTGAAAATGTGCTTTAAAATTGTAGTATTGAAAGTCATCTTTATTTAAATAATATTGAGTAGTATAAAAATAAACTAATTAATAATCAAAATTATATTATCTACTATATTATTTTACTCTTTTGATAAAATATTTTAATCAAACCAAAATAGCTATTACAAATGAATATAGTATAGCCAAGTATTATAAAATTTAATTCAATTTCCACAATCAAATAATCACAAATAAAAATAATAAGAATTATATTTGTTTTGTCTTGTGCAATTATCACATGTGATAATTAATTTTCTCACTTTAATTATACTTTTGAATTACATACTATACTTAACTTAATATAAAGTTTATACCTTTTTCTTGATTACTATTATTAGGCATTTTAGCTTTATCAATTGTTTAATTAGTTTATTTTGTATGTAGATAATTACCAATATTGCAAACTCCAAATAATGCACTTTTTTAGTACTTTTGAAAAATAAGGTCTGATTTGTTGGAGTGAGTAGACAACTAATAAATTTTGGGCCCAATCATATACTAATGTGTACATCTATCAAAAGATTTAAATTGTAGATTATTTTTACTTAAATTATTTGAATTACAATTACAATAGTTATTACAATCATCAATTGCAATTTTAATAAATAATTAAGCTTATGCTTTGCTCAATTTAAATTATTTTCTGTAACCTCTATTTTTTTATATTTGGTAGTATTTTAAATTTCTAATTTATTGCAAACTTCATACAATTTAATTTTGGTAACATAAATTGAAGTGATAGTATTAAAGTTTTTTAAAGCTTGGTAAACTTTAATTTTTGCTATAATACATGGTTCATTTTTATGCTCACTTTTAAATACTTTTACTAATTATAATATACTAAAGCATAACAATAACTTGTTGGAAGAAATATAACTGGCATAGAATTCTTATTAAAATGCTACCTGAATAAAAGCATATCATGTATATTACTATAATTTTTTTAAAAAAGTATATATTCCACTTAATATATTATAATTTATTTTATATAATGGTTTATATTTTTGGAGCTTTGCCAGAATTACTATGAATATATTCTTTAAAAACACACTTAATTTTTATTAAACTTAAATAAATTTTAAATCTTTATTTTGAAAAATAAAGAGATATAGAAATTTGAAAATGTATATTTTACTACATGATTTAAAATTATTGTTCTTAGCATAGCAAAGGACTTTAAGGATTACATATGGTAATACAAAAATTACGTTTTGATTACATTTTTGATTCACTTATTAGTATAATATAATGACACATCAAAATGTAAATTGAAAATTCATATCTGTTCGCATGCGTGTCTAAATTTATACTTTAGTATAACAAAAGCAATACACGTTTTTATAATATAATAATTATGAATTATAGGCTCTGGACACACATTGCTATGCATTAACCTAGTAGATTATATAAAAAAGATTTATACTTATTTTTAATAATATAATCTTTTTAACTTCATGCACATATACAAAAAAAATAATATGGCAAAATTGAAAAACATTAAAGAGCTATACAGTATAATGAGATCACCTCTATAACTTCTTAAATTCAAATGAGCCTAGTTCTTCAATAAAGTCCAATTTGTTTAGAAAGATTATATTGATTTGGTCTTCTATTTATAAATTTACTTGTGATTTTCTGAACATATTGCTTTGTAATAAAAAATAAAAAAATTTATTATAAAAGTTAAATGTGAAAACAAAAAAATAAGTTCATGTTCTTTTAAATACTGTATTGTAGATCTATATAATTATAGCTAACTCCAACAAGAGTTTTAAATAAAGTATAACATATTAAAAAACTATTATTATGACAATAATTAAACTGTAAGCATTTTTAATTAGCTGTAGTAACTTTTTGTATTTTTATTCTTTTGAATTGTGTAAGGTCCTTTTAAAAACTATGTTATAGATATTTTTGTCTAAACTTACAAACTTTATTTAATGAGCAAAAAGCTATTCATATTCAATTTTTTAGAATAATATTGCAATTTTTTTTAAAAAATCTCTAACTTTTAATTTTAGATCATTGTAAACTTTATTTTCAATATAATTTTTATATTCAAATTTATTTAAATATGCTGTATTAGAATTATTATTAACGTTTTTATTATTATCTTATTTATACAATCACTTATATATGTCTTGTACCCCATAACAAGTCATAATGTTGTATATAGTCTCATGGTAATTTCTTCAATTGCAAGATCCAAAGGGAAATCATCAAATACCAATTTGGGCTCTAAGTTTTGTTACAATAAAAATGTAAGTTAATTTGAATATTAATTTTTTTTACTAAAGATACTATATATATCAAATACAAATAATAAGTATGTAAAATATACAAGCATGTATCTATATACATATACTTAATTCTAAATTCAAAAAGAAATTAGATTTTTAGAGTTCAAGAAAAAACTAGACTAACAAGCTTTGATTCTAAAAATTTTAAAAAATAATGCTATATATATATAATTATATGTAAATTAATTTTCTAGTTTAAATATTGATATAATTAGACAAAAGCATAAGTAAAATAATAAATTTGTAAAATATAATTTCAAATTTAAGCTTTTGTTGTAATTTTTGCAAAAGATAAATAACATTAACCCTAATTATATTCCTGCTTGTCTGTTGTCCAGATTAGGTCTAATGAACTTGTGCATTTTATATAATTTGTATAATAATCTTTGAATATAATAGCAACAATCTTTGAATATAATGCAATTATCTATACTCAAAATAGTAGCAAAAATACTATTTATATTTTAAAGTTTATACTAATATATTATAATCAAAAAATATATTTTTTAAAAAAATAGATTATTAGACAGTGATAAAATTTCAAAATCAAATTGGTTTTCCTTTTGCTATAAGGGTCCAAATATAAATAAAATAAATAAATAACTATAATATAACTATAATGTAAATAAATATAAAATAAATATGAAGATATTAAAAAAATGAATATAAATATATATATTAATAATATATGAATTTAATATATAATAATTTTATATATTATAAAGTAATACAATATTTTTTAATAATAGCTATCAGTTTCTTGATTTACTAATTACTTGGCCTACAATTGAAAAAAGTTGTTTATATTGAACCGAACTAGCCCATATATATAAATAATTGTGAGCAAGCCTTGAAAGTATTGGATTATTGTTTGTATAAGTATTCTATCAATCTAAAAGTTTGTATTTGTTATAATATATATTTTAATTTTTGATAAAAATTATTATTTTTAAAGAATATAGTTGTTAATTTTTTTAATTGATACTAAAAAAATCTTGTCAGATGCTATATTAAAAAAACAACAATTTGTATTGGATCCAAAAAATATAACGATTTAGTTATTAAATTATAATATCCAATATATTTATATAACATAGCATCTACATAATAAAAGTTTTCATATTTATCAGATTTCAAATCAATTCTAAGAGCCAATAAAATTCTTTGTGCATGTGTAATTGTTGAATATATTTGTAATAAAAGATCAATAATAGTATTATTAAATTGTTTTTTAATAACTGAACTAAATTTTTATAAAATTTTCAATTTTCTTTATTTGGCTAAAACTTGAATGTTTAACTACAATATTTCTAAGCATTTATAAAATAAATATGCTCTTTTGATCATATTATATATTGAATTCTATCTTGTTTTACAATTCAAAATTGGAATTAAAAAAGGTTTTTTTATCTATATTTGCAATATTTTTCAAATTTTCAAGAACCTTGGTTGCTTTATAAATAGCTTAATTTTTAAGTTTTTAATTGGATCTTTTAAAAGATTTAAACCAGCTAAAACTATTAAATTAAAAAGCTGAGCTATATATCTATAATGACAAAATTATTTAAAATAAACATATCTTGTAAATAATTTGTAGCAGAACCATATTAGAACTATTATCAATAGTTAATACAATAATTTAGCTTTAATTTTAAATTCTGCAAATAAATTATATATTTTCAGTAATAATTTCTATAGTAAATAAGAGCCTTTTAAATTGAAATATATCTAATACAAATTGTTGTAATTTTCATTTATTATCAATAAGATGAATAGTAATAGCTATAAACCTTTTCAATTTTAAAGAGGTCCAAAAATCAGCTATAAGAGCAACTTAGTAGAAATTTTACTAAATTAATTTTTTATCAAATTACTTTACTAATCAAATAGTTTAAAATTAAATTATAAATAGTTTTTGAGTAGATATTTGATAAATTGAATCTAATTTTTGAACTATATTGTGAAACACTTTTTTCTACTACTTTAATTGTTTAACAATTAAAATAATATATTTAAGAATTGTCTTGAGTTTTTTTTTGCTTGAATTTCTGATCAATATTTTTTAACTATAAAATCTAATATTTTTTTGTTTAGTAACAATTTATGTTGATTTTGCAAATAAAAATGAATAGAACTAATTAATATTGTTGGTTTAAATGTTGCAAAACATTTAAACAATTGACAAATTCTTTATTCACATATTTCCAAACAGCAATTCTACTTTACTAATTATAGTCAACTTCATAGTTATGCCTGTATTTATTACAATCTTACTATAGCCACCTTGATTTATTTATTTTATTATAAAATTATATAAATTCTTTCTTACTTTAGTCACAATTTTGCAATAGGCAAATGAAATATCTGATATTAGCATGTGACTATTGCAGGAGTTGATTGTAAATTCTTTCTCGCTTTAGTCACAATTTTGCAATAGGTATATAAAAATGCTGGATTTTAACATGTAACTATTGCAGGAGTTGACTGTACCAAATAAAGAAATTATTTATAGTATAGTTAAATTTGTTGTCTTATGAGTAAGGCTAAGAGATAGTAAGCATCTGTAATTTTTTTGAGCTTTTCATATTTTATTTTCCATGAAAAACTTTTGTTTAATAAAGTTTATGGTAAGGTTGAAATCTCTTTGATACTTGATTAATTGTAAATTTTGTCAAGTCAGAGATAAAAAAAAAAATAGATTATTGTAAAATAATTATAAATTGAAATAACAAATTCACTTAACAAGTCAGAGATAAAAAAAAAAGGATTCTTGTAAAATAATTATAAATTGAAATAACAAATTCATTTAATATATTAATAATAACAAAATTTTTGATTCATGTAATAAACTTTGCAAAGTTGTGATATTATGTAAATAATGATAAACACAATTGACTGTTTAAAGTATTTTTCACTACATGAAATTTGCCCCCAATACTTTTTGACCTATCAATTAAGGTGCTTGATTATGCTCTTAGAATCAACTTGAGTACACTTAAGTTGAAACAAAAACTTATTAAAGAAATTCAAACCAATTTAAAATGAATTCTGAATCCAATTATTGCATTTTCAATTTTAAAATTAAAAGCGCTTAAACTCAATCTAAACAGAAATACATTACAAAATATTTATGCATGTATTCTAGTCATATATCCAAAAATAATTATTAGGATAATAGCTACTTCTGTCGAATGACTTTACCTTTTTACTTTTGAAGGAATATTATCTAATTCAGGTTTAGGCCTTAAAGAGAAATTGGCACATGTAAAATATATAATTAAAATCTTCTGGAAAATTAATACTCGATTAAGAAATTTATTAGCAAAAAATGGTTTGCTGCAACTGGGTTGGAAAATTTTGTTTTATACAGGTTATTGGGGGCGTAACCAGTGTTTAAAATTCAGATCGAAACATACATATTCAACTACTGGTTGCACACATGTGCATATACATTTTATTTTTATATGCACATATTTATTATCTCCGAATAATATTAAATTACTATACCAGTATATCTGGGATATTTCAGATATTTTTCCAAAATTTAAGCTCAATCTTGCTTGTTCATTCAGAGTTTTCGAATATTTTATCCTATCTCATATATAGACTAAATTTTGTGCAATAAAATTTTAAATTTCTCTTGCATGTTATTTTTTGCACGAGCTCCTTATTTAAATTCAATGCACACTTGTGCATATACATTTAGAACTTTACTTGCACAAAAAAACAACTACTTGCACATGTCCATCTTGTACAAGGTAATTTTAAGCACTACACGTAATGTACAGTATTGCTTAGAAATCTATAAATAAATTAAAACTCATATATGGAGTGCTCCGTATTAAAAGGTCCCATTTTTACATTTATCTCATTTTGAGATAATTGAGTTTAACCATTTGTTTTGATTTTCGGACTGATTCGGGATTAATTAAATTTCACGATTTTGATTGGTTAAAGAAGGCAGGTGACTATCGGATAATCTCGTGACGTGTTGGCTCTACGCAGCCTCATGTAATTTTTCTTTTTAAATTATCTTGATTTTTTATTATGCAAATCAACTTTTATTAATAATTGAAAAATATCAATTATGTCAAAATTTACATGAATTTAATAAAAACTCATTTTTCAAAAAATTGTAAAAATGGGCCCTTTTAATACGGAGCACTCCATATAATAAATTTGTCTATGAATTTAAATTACTGCAATCCATATTTAAAAGAAACCAATATGCCTTAAAATACCATATGGAAACTACAAAGTATGTCGTATATTATCTCGACAGGACATATCAGAAACTTGATTTTCAATATTCCAAGATCTGTATGCTGAATATTTTTTTTAACTCAATGATCTTTAGCAGTTTCAATAGTGTAATTAATTGATCTTGACCAGTGTCTGAAATTGGGTTGCAACAAATTTTAAATTTCCGCAAACAAAATCTGAAGTGCATATGCGAATTCCGCAAATAAAGTTGCAAATTTTACTTATTAATTTCGATTAAATGCTTATGCGCGCAACTAAATTCTTATAATCCGCAAATATTTTGTTTTAATTTTGGTTGCGGCCCGCAACTAATTTAAAAATTGAATCAGACACTGATCTTGACGAAATTTACAGAGATTATAATCCTATGTAATAAATTTTATGACATCAATTACAAGATAAAAATTAATGTTTTTGTAATAAAACTTGAGCATAGAGCGATTTGACGAATAAGAATTTCAATTCGTTAGCTTTTTTCATATAAATTATTTTATTAACTTGATAATGATTAACTTTTAATTATATATCCCCTTATTACCATAAGTGAAGCTTTGAATAATTCTATATCCAACCGAGTAGTTAAGAATTTTATTGCAACATTAATTGATTCGAAATCCACAAAAATTCAATCTCAAATGTACAATATTTATACCTTTAAATTTTTTTTTTATATGAATTTCTCAAATTTTAAGTGAAATTGTCGTGATAATTTTCAGTTCGTTTGACATTCAAATTGTACAGATTGTAGAATTTCAAAATGGTCTTAAATATTGAAGGTTTTGTTCATAATTTAAAAAAATAATGTACCAATCCTAAAGCAATAAAAATATACCTATTAGAGAAACAACAAATTAATCTTATGACCTACACATAAATTTATAACCAAATTTAGAAAAACAAATGAATATTTATATAAAGAATTATTGTCTCCTTAATATTTTCAATAACAATAACATATGCGATTAAGATTTTTTGTTAGGCTCTCAATATCAAAATAACCACAAAGTTCTAAGGAGACTAAAGTAAAATTTTTATGAACAGCTTCTGCTAATGCACATATACCTTCAGAACTAAATTCATTAAAAGAAAGATCTAAAAATATCAGAGTAGTGTTTATACAAAGACCTTCGCAAATAGTTTTCCTCCTTCATCACCAATACGATTAGCACGAAGTCTCAAAGAAGTCAAAGTAGTATTTTTACAAAGAACCTCTGCTAATGCTTTTTCTCCTTCGATACCAATGCTATTGAAACTAATATTTAAAGAAGCTAGAGTAGTGTTTATATAAAGTGCATTTGCTAACGCTATTCCTCCTTCAATATCAATATCATTACCGCTAAGATTTAAAGAAATTAAAGTAGTATTCTTGCAAAGAGCCTCTGCTAGTGCTTTTCCTCCTTCAACACCAATTCTATTTTGACTAAGATCTAAAGAAGTTAAAGTAGCATTTTTATAAAATACTTCGGCAGATGCTTTTCCTACTTCAACACCAATGCTATTGTAACTAAGATCTAAAAAAGTTAAAGTAGCATTTTTATAAAGTACTTCTGCAAATGCTCTTCCTCCTTCAGTATTAATATCATTATCACTGAGATTCAAAGAAGTTAGTGATGTTCTTGCAAAGGACCTTTGCTAATGTTTTTCCTCCTTCAATATCGACCTTATTATCATGAAGATCTAAAAAAGTTAATGTAGTGTTTATATAAAGCGCTTCCGCAAGTACTTTTACACTTTCAATAGAAAAATCATTTTTGATAAGACTTAAAGAAGTTAAAGTATTGTTTTTGCAAAAAATCTCTGCTATTTCCTCTGAATCAACAAAACTTAGTTTAAGATTTTAAAGAAGTAATAGTTTTATGTCTACATAAATCTTTAATTAATTTATTATTAAAAGTAAATTGAAAGACATTCAAACTTTCCAGTCTCTTAATTGTTCGTAGTAACATTGTAATTAAAGAACATTTAATAGCGCTGCTAAGATGAGTCCTGTCACATTTATTAATAAGTTTTTTACAATTAAAGTTAAGCCAATGAATAATTCCACAATCTAATTTTGAATCAATATGTGTAATATAATTTGTATAATCAAATAATAGTTTTTGATAATTTGGAAGGGGAATTTTAAATGGGATTAACAATGCTTGCTCTTCTTTATTGAATGTTAAAAAGACATGAGTTTATAAGTTTTCGACTATTTAATTTTATTGCTGGTTCACTCCACAATATTGGTACAATAATTCTACACCAGTTACGGTTTACAAGAAGGCATGAAAATAAGCTTTTAAAATCATTCTTTAAATTATCAAATATTTTGACAATGCATTCGATCGGTAATTTTTTCATTTTTAAAGATTAAAAATTTTTGTTCGTTCGTATCAGAAACGTTATTGCATTATGCAATAAAACTATAACTTTTTATGGCTAGGATCATTTACTGTATTTAACCCTCACGAGGGAGGGTTAGAACCCTTTAACACAAGCTATAGACTCCGGCTAGGTGAATAACTCTCAGACGGGAATAGAATTCGCTAACGAGGATTTAAAACCACAATATGGTTTAAAGATGTAAGAAGGAGAATAATAGTTTAGAATTATTTGTGTAAAATCCGATGCACCGTATTCCTCCGATAAGCACCCTTTTTTTACACATAAAGCCGACTGAGTCAGTTATAATTCGGGACAAAATTTGAATTTTCGGGTTACTTATTTTCAGAAGTATATGGTATTAAATTATTCGTATGAAACGTTAATAAACTGTCCTGTAGTTATGAGTGTCAAATTTATCAATTTAAACTATTTGACCTTAAACACAATTTGTTCACAATAGCTCTTTCCTGATCTAACACATCAAATTTCATGAACATTTAACGCTGAATTTATTTGTGATATTGTAGTCCGTGGAAGAACATTTTATTAATCCAAATATTAATCAACCTTATGATTTATGATTTTTATCCTCATTAATTGATGAATATAAAATAATTTATATGTAAATATAATGGTCACATCAAGTGAAAATGATTAATATGAAAACCTGATCGAATTAAAATTAAAGTATTGCATTAGGCATACTATTATCCAGATATAAAAATTCAACTAAAAATTATAATTATGAATATATTATCTAATGGATATCATTTGACTATTATAAAAATTAACAAGAATTGACACAAGTACAACAACAGGGAGCCGTGTAAATGGTTAATATCTTGATTACTAAATATGGATTGATATATTTTTCAAAAAAATTCTTAATTTCATTAATAAATTCACATCATTATTAGGTTACCATAAAGGTCCAAAGAAGCTAAAATAATATTTTTACGAGTAGCTTCTATTAATTCATTCAATCCTTCAGAGGAAATTTGATTATAACTAAGGTTTAAAGAAATTAGAGAAGTGTTTATACTAAGTGCCTCTGCAAATTTTTGTCCTCCTTCATCGTCAATATAATTATCACTAATTTTTAAAGAAGTCAAAGTAGTATTTTTGCAAAGAGCCTCTGCTAGTGCTATTCCTCCATCGGTACCAATATTATTGAAACTAAGATTTAAAGAAGTTAGAGTAGTGTTTATATAAAGTGCATTTGCTAACGCTATTCCTCCTTCAATATCAATATCATTACCGCGAAGATTTAAAGAAGTTAAAGTAGTGTTATTGCAAAGGGCTTCTGATAATGCTTTTCCTCCTTCAACACCAATGCCATTGTAACTAAAATCTAAAGAAGTTAAAGTAGCATTTTTATTAAGTACTTCGGAAAATGCTATTGCACCTTCAACAACAAGTTTATTAGAACTAATATCTAAAGATGTTAAAGTAGTATTCTTGTAAAGGACTTTTGTCAATGCTTTTCCTCCTTCAATATCAATATTATTACGACTAAGATCTAAAGAAGTTAAAGTGGTGTTTACATAAAGAGCTTCTATAAGTGCTCTTACACCTTCAATACCAATATTGCATTTGATAAGACTTAAAGAAGTTAAAGTTGTGTTGTTACAAAGTGCCTTTGCCAATGTTTTTACTCCTTCAATACCAATATTATCGTAACTAATATTTAAAGAAGTTAGAGTGGTATTTATATTAAGTGCTTTTGCTAATAATTTTCCTCCTTTAACGCCAATATTATTATCACAAAGATTTAAAGAAGTTAAAGTAGTGATTTCGTAAAGACACTTTGCTATTCCTTCTGAATCAATAACATTCTTATATAGAAATAAAGAAATAATAGAATTATTTCTACATAAATTTTTAATTAATTTATTATCAAAAATAAATCTAAAAACTTCCAAATGTTCCAATCTCCTACTCGTTCGTAGAAACATTGAAATTAAAGCAAATTTCATGGTGTTTACGAGTTTATCACTATCATATGTCCATATATTAACTTTTTCATAATAACCATTATAATTAAGCCAATCAATAACTCCATAATCTAAATTTGAACCAATATCTGTAATATAACTTGTATAATCAAATAATAGTTTTGGGCGATTTGGAAGGTGAATTTTAAAGGGGATTAATAATGATTGCTCTTCTGTATTTAATGTCAAAAGGCAAGTATTTATAAGTTGGTTATTATTTAATTTTTTTGATATTTTACTCCATAATATTGGTACAATATTTCTACACCAGGTTCGGTTTACAAGAAGGCATGAATATAAGCTTTCAAAATCTTCCTGAAAATTATTAAATATTATAAAAAAGCATTCGCTAGGTAATTTTATCATTTTCAGAGTTTTTTGTTACGTACGTACGTGCGTTCGTATCGAGTATTTATATGATATGGCATAAAATGTTGTGAAACAAATACTATCAAAGGACATAAAACGGCAATGTTTTGTACATAATAAGTTAGCTTGGGCATAGTTTAGGTTACGGGTTTGATGGATGTTTATTACGAATTCGGATTAGGGTTGTAAAATTGCCGTAATTTGGCGTAATATATCAGTAAACTGAGTACAAAGTACGTAGTTATGATTTACAGGCAAGTTAAGTGGAGTAACATTATTTTTCGAATTTTAACTTAAAAACTTGTTAGAAGTCTTTGCCAAGGTGATATACAAGTCGAGAAGTATGTATGCCTTGCATTTGAATAATTCCGCATTCCCGATTCCCATGATCATCATCGTATCCTTTATTTAGCTAGAATTACTGTTTGCGGAAAGTCATTGTATCTCCTGAAATCTTGATTATGTGGTTTGGATCCTGTCTGTTCCCCGGTTATTTTCACAGAATAACTATGCCGATTATTTACTGTATAGCCACTAAATAACGCACAGGTGCGATATTTTCCAGAATTAAGCCTGCAAAATTCGATACGCATTACACCCCAGTGCGGTTACAGTATACGTTAAGAACTAACTGAATATATAAATATATATTCTTTAACAAATTCCTAGTGGTAAAGCCAGTGAGCACTAATCAAGAAATTTTAAATGCGCTAAATATTGTACACTCTTTGCGTTAATAAACCTGATATTGGTCTTGTGGCGGCTTACTTCTACTTGATTTAACGATAGTTATTGGTGTAACGGCAAAAAAAAAACGCCACATGATAAACTATTAAATTCGATAAGCCCCACAAATAAGAGAATGACATATAGATACGTAATATCCATTAGATTATAAATGATCAGTGATTACATCATTGATCCAACTAAAATTTAATTTATTTTAAAAATATATGACTAATACCCGTACGATAATATGTTCATGCAATAAATAAAGTTTTGGAAACAGGAGTAGTGCAAATATATTAATCTTTCGTTAAGAGGCTTATTTTAGTCTAGATCATATTATAATATGCATTCAGACTTCCAAAATGCAATGACATTAATCTTTTATGGAAATTTTTTTTGGCATTACAAGAAGACACATTGTTATATTCTAGATATTAAACAAAATAATTTGCCCGCATTATTATTTCATGGTGAAATTATTTTAAATAGAACAATACAATAGTGCACCTAATTATTCAAGTGAAGTATTAAAAGTTAAGCAAGACGTTGTGGTTTGCTTTAATTCTTTTGTGAAACAGCTTATTACGATCTAAAAATACAACGAAGCTCTTAAAGTTTTAGAAAAGCATTTGAAATTGAATTGAATAACGTAAGAACGTTAAAATATTTTGATAGACGCTTTTTAAGAGTTTGACTTACTTCAATGAAAATACTGTAAATGAAACAAGTCATACAACAGCAATTATGCTCTGTGGAGAAGGATATTTCATACGTGGATACAATTCGAATGTGCAATTTTATAATTTTAAAAAAATAAAGCATCGATTCTTAATGGTAAAAATTTTTTTTTGTTTATTTTATTTTAAATGAAAATAACATTAGATATTTAATTAAAGTATTAAATTTAAACAAGATACATTACTTTATTAAATTTAAACTAGAACAACACGAAGAAGGCCAAATATTTAGAAATTGAATTTAATAATTTATATTATATGACGCTGATGTCAATTTCAAAGTTTGTAAATTTAATAAACTATGTTAGATATTGATATTGTAAACAGGTGATGTTGATATTGTTATTGGTAAAAAGGCTTATTTCTTTTCATAAAAAATACGTAAACAAATTTTTTTATTTTAACAAGCGTTAAAGCTTGAGTATTTTTACATTAGGCTATGCAAATTTAATTGTTTTTATACTTAAACTTAAAATTTTTCTTTAAGATATTATATTATATTCATTAATTCCGAAATTAGAAAGGATATATTCTTTTGGATGAAATATTAAATGTTATGCCAATTTTTTCTTGGTGTAGTTTATCAATTATTATTGGCATTGTAAAGATAAAGTATTCATTCATTTTCAATAGTCTGCTGAACTAAGATTAATAGACCTGGGAATTGTTGCCGAAATGGAATTAAATTGAGAAGGATAATCATAAGATTTTATTTGTTATCAAACGTCTGTAGAGATGGGTGAAAAAAAAATAAATATGAGAAATTCGTTCAATATGGGTAATGCAGATGAAATATTTGATCATGGCATCTATTTTGATGAAAATATTCAATTTGTAATATCAGCTGCTGTGATACTCCCATTTTAATAAGCTTATGTGCTCTTTTTGGAGTTTGTAATTGAAATTGAGCAATTTTAACCATTGTAAAAAAAAGTTAAAGATATATCATCTTATGGGAAGTTCGCAGTTGGTATTTCTGTATTTGTTATTTTCGCTGTAGATATGGAATAACTTTAGTCGGTTGTTGTTAAGAAAAGGGAATCGGTAAATTTACGTAAAGCTTTTAATTATTATCAACGAACTCCAGAGCTAGATGTTCCTAAAGGAACATATAGTGTCAGGATCGTAACTTTAATGAATTTGGTGCTGAAAAAGATAAACAGGAAGCATTTAATTTTTTAAGCAGATGACATGGGTTAAGTCGATGGAACGAACATACATGATTGGTTTGTTATCAACTTGGAATCGGCATTATAAAGAATAATATATAGGTATGTCAAAAATTTAAATATAGTATTTTAAAATGATAAATATTTTTCAAAAATCAGAATTAGCCTTTAGTTTAATAAACTAGATTTTTTTTTTATCTAAGGTTATATAGAGATAAAATTAAATAATTTTAACGAGTGCGAAGTTGTTTTTTTGCGAATATAAAGATTACATGAGAATTTTAATGAACTTTGGTTATTTTTTTTGTGTTTTATAAATGTAAAATATAATAATAGCAATAATTATTTTAAGCACAAGTTATTATCAAGACTTTAAAAGAGTTTTTTTTGAAGAACATATCTTCGTGATAATGTTCGTGACAATGTTACTTGTGAAAATCCATATCCATATTGAATATAATTACAAATGTAGTATATAATAATATATTTAAGTTATTGGAATCAATGAGTGTTGAGCATCACTTGGTCATAAACCCTAGAATTTCGATCAAAGATGAAATATTCTAATGTTCATCGAGTTTTTTAAAAATATATAAAAATTTTAGAGTAATACCAATTGTACCCAATTGTACCGCCTAATTTGCACTGAATAACTCTAAATATTTGTGATAATAAAACTAATTCATATTATCTCTTAGAAATATCAAAATGTCAAATCATTTTTGATTTCACACTTATAAAATTTCCTGTATGTGAAAATAGTCGATCTATTTTCACTTAAAGTCGGAAATTGTCATTTTATAACGACCACAACATAACGATCTGTTTCAATATCAATCTCGAAAGAACACGATATTTATAGCTTCGTTATCATTTTGATTTTGTTGTTTAACAAAAAGACAGATTAATAAATCCTTTGTGGTAAACTTGTTATTAATTTTTATTAATTATGAGAAACAGAAATATTATATTAATCATCTTCATTAGTAGAGCTTAGCAAAAACATTAACATAAGATTCAGTATATTTATAAAAATCCAAGTTTTAATTAATGTCAATTTAATCAAAATTTATGTAAATTTATGAACCTTGTTATTTATTAATAAGTCAAAAAGTTTATCACTATCAAAGCATTTAAATTTAAATTGATGATTGACTAAGTTAATAACTAATGAATGATGTTTATTTTGATGCTCGAAATTTTCGAATGATGCAATTCCACTCTGTTTATAATTTCATATATTTTTCCTAAGATTGTATATTAGTATCGATAAATTTTAAATATATAGTTAAAATATCAAGCGCGTAACTGATCTAATGTATAAATTTTTTTCTGTGGCCTCTCATCTTTGCTCGCACCACTTCGTCACCATATTCTAACAAATAAACGTTAATGCGAATTTAATTCACATTTTTGCATTATATTCTGGCAGCTCTTAATCTTGATTACATAGTGATTGTTATCCGATCTTTTCGCTGGCAAAAAAAAATGCACAAAAAAAGCAAATTGTAAAAACAAACAAATAAATAAATAACGAGAGTAAGATTAACATAAAATGGGGGCGCTCAGAATATAAAATTCTCATTATTATGGAGCGCAGTGTTTATGCACGCACCAATGTTTGAACAATCATCAATTGTTGTAAGTTTTGAAACCGAAAACTTGACTTTGGCAATTCCAAATTTGAGTTTCCAGAATAGTCGTAAGACAATAAGAATAATCATGGCAGAAAGGACGAAGCAGAAAGGTAATAGGGATAATTGACTACTGTAGTTTTCAGACAATGTAAATACTTAATAATTGGTTTTTATAAAAGGCCCATGGGAAGAACAAGTCCCATTACAGTATGCTCATAAATAAAGACTTTTTAAGCTACGTAAAATATAACGATCATCAACTAAATACATACATTCACATAGCTATGTAACCATTCGCCAAATCTAACACGCCTCTTTCGAGCATGATTTGTTAATTACGGAGCCCGATTGATGCGGAATGATTTGCCGACTGTTTTAAGATTTAAACGGTAATATATGATATGCCTATTTTTTTTTTTACTCATCATTGACTTTTAACTCCAGATTTTGAACAAAGTGCTTAAATTGGTTACCATTCTACTACATTTATATTTGTACGATTGTTATTACGATTATGATTTAGAGTATCACAAAAGAATATAAAAGATTGAATGAATAACAATATTTAAGCAAAGAATATCCTGGTAGAACATACTTGCAGCGTTATAAATGTATATATTGTTACATGACTACTGTAACGAATTAAAAATAAATTTTTAATATTGTAAACATTTTTCCTTATTTGTATGATTTCCCGATGTAAATAGTTCATACTAAAATGGTGGCTTGGTGGCTTAAGCCCATAAATATCATTGTGGCCACATTAAGGCGTGGGGATGGCTACGTATACGTAGTCGTTTAAACCTGTTAGACCAATATAGATTAGCAGAGCCCACTACGTGAGCGTAGTTGAGCCTGCGTGGTGGACAAGAAAATACCAAGGTCTGCTCGCGAAAGTTTAAATTGTAACGGAGTAAACGTAGTCAGTATAGCGTAAACGTAGCGATCATAGAGATAGTATAGTCCAAGCCGCGTAAATACAAATAGAATTCAAAATGTATATAAAGGCCTCGAGTTCAAGGCCAAGAAAGGGGAGTTAAGTTCCTTCAATGTAAATAAAGACTTCCCTTATTATTATAAATAAATCATACCTTTCTTTGAATACCGATTTTTATACTTATCTTTGAATTCGATTTGTAACTTTAATAACCCTTTCGTAACTCAATTCGACGGACTGAATTGACTTGTAACCTCGAATCGGCTTTATTAAGACTCGAATTCGATATAACCCGGTTTCGGTTAATTCTTTCGAAGTTATACACGTGATGCATATCGGCCTACCGATAGTTCTATTGTAAAGTCTTTTAGTTTAGATATTTATCCGATAAACGTATTTATTTTAGTCTTACCAGTATTGGCTGGTCCATTTGAACGTGACTATATTCGTCTCGGAAGTCTCCTGCACCTGTGGGAAATTCCTAAACCTCTATATCGACACCCTGAACCCCGTGATATCTATTTCGATCCCACCAACCCTCTACATCCGCCTCTAATCATACCCAGTGTCCTATATATTCTTATATATATCTCTCTCACCGTACACGGTTGGAGCGTAAATTGGCACTATTGTTTCACCCGCTCTCCCAAACAACCGTTACACTACCATAGATTTTCTTATAGAAAGATTACGTGTTACAAATCACATGAATACAGGTATATACCGAATATGGATTAATGCAGTGACCAAAAATGTATTTAAAAAAAAACTAAATTACGTTCAAATTTGAATTCTTTCAAGCAATAACAAAATATGAACCATGAGAGTCCTATTGTACTTTATAATTTGGGGTATGATTATGAAAAAGGTATTAATGTGAATAAAGATGAAAAAAAAGCTTTCGAATTATACTTGAAAGCTGCGAACATGGGTTATACTACTGCAATTTTTCCTGTTGGATATTGCTATGAGAATGGAATTGGAGTTGAAAAGGATGAACACAAGGCATTCTTTTATTACCAAAAATCTGCAGAGATGGGTGATGCTCAAGGAACACGTGGCGTTGGTTATTGTTATGAAAATGGAATTGGAGTTAAAAAGGATGAACATAAGGCATTCATTTATTATCAAAAATCTTCAGAGATGGGTGACGCTGTTGGAACATCTAATGTTGGATATTGTTACCAAAATGGAACTGGTGTTGAAAAGGATGAACATAAGGCATTAATTTATCATCAAAAATCTGCAGAGATGGGTAATGCTTGTGGTATAAATGGCGTTGGATTTTGTTATGGAAAAGGAATTGGAGCCAAAATGGACAAGCATAAGGCATTTGCTTGTTATAAAAAATCTGCAGAGATGGGGAATGATTTTGGGGCATATAACATCGCAAATTGTTATCAAAATGGAATTGGAGTCTCAAAAGATGAACATAAAGCTTTTGAATGTTATCTAAAACTTGCTAACAAGTTCAAGTTGCTCGCTGTTATCGAAACGGAATCGGAGTAGATAGAAATATACAAAAAGCTAATCATTGGTATCAAAGGTAATTGTTTTTTCTTAGTTCTAGATTTATAATACACCATATATTAATTTAAATTTAAATAACTAGATTCAACGAATTGATAACAAGTGGGTATTTAATTTTACTAATTTAATTTAATTTATTATTATTTTTAATTTTTTGATGTTTTTTTTTAAAGTCGAATACAAGTACGCATCTGAACAATTTGATATTGATCAAGATCTAAAAAAGATGTTGATTGAAAATAAATATCAATTACCATGGATTCCTTATGAAGAATTTGATGATATTACAGAGATAGGGAAAGGTGGATTTGCGATTGTATACTGCGCGAATTGGTACGATAAAAGTAGACAATTACATACACCTATTGCACTTTAAAAACTTATTTCAAATAATCGTAAAGAATTTATAGAAGAATTAAGAATGTTTTGTGAAATCAGATACGTGTACCCATCATTTTTAAAATGTTATGGAATATCAAAAGATGATGACGGAACTTATATTCTAATTTTGGAATATGCCAGCAAGAATTCTTTAAGTAATAATCTTTACGATGTATCACAGATGGATTGGAAGAAAAAGTTAAAATTATTACAGTGTATAACTTTTGATCTTGATATGATTCATTTTAAAGGATTAATCCATAAAGATTTACATAGTGGCAATATATTACAAGATGGCATTGATAACGCATATGTTTCGGATCTGGGACTTACAACATCAATAGAAAATAAGTCTGGTGGACTATATGGTGTATTACCTTACATTGCTCCTGAAATGTTAACTAGGAAAATAATGTTTACGCAAGCAGCGGATATTTATTCGTTAGGAATAATTATGACGGAAATATCAACTGGATCTAGAGCTTTTGATGGTCATGATTTTGAGGATCTCGCAATAAAAATTTGTATGGGATTACGACCTGAGTTTGCCCCTGAAACTCCCTATTGCTACGTAGAATTAGCGAATCGATGCTTGGATCCCGATCCTCAAAAAAGACCTACTGCAGTAAATATAACAAGTAAACTTTATAAATGGAATAGAAGTATTGAAAATCCAAATGAAATAGATGAAATTAAACGGCAATTTCTAGAAGCTGATAGAATCAGACCAAATCCTGTGATGAAAATACACCCAGATCACATGTATTCCTCAAAGCTAATCAACACGCGAAAAATTACAGAAAGTCTATCGAACTTAAAAGTTAGTAATCCAATAAGCGTGGAGATTCCTAATGTCTATTGATAATTTTTTTTATTTCCTTATAATTTTTGTTTAAATCAGTATGTTTCATTATCAAAAAAGAAAAAAAAAGTCCACGTACACATGATTTTATATTGTCAAGGTTTAAAGTAAATTATAAAGATTAGCTATAAATGTAGATTTGGTCCAATAAACTGGTAACAATCTATATATTATTTACAGACATTTGGAAATCTATATTTTTTACTTTGGTTTCAAGTAGAAATTGATAAATAATTTGGAATTTGCTTCTCTTTTGCTATAAATTGTTCCATATGCTAAACATTTTCAGGAATCTTGTCTTTCGATCTTTCATTATAATATAGATTATATAATTCTTTGACAATTTCACCAATAATATTCTGCCAGTAATTATTATCTTTTTAAATCTAATTTTGTCTATTTGGTTAATATCAGATAAATGTTGTTTTTTTATACGGTTTTTAAATTGATAATTTGACATCTTAAAAACAAGAGTACAGTACCTCAATCTAATTTTAGATATATCATTTAGGGTCAGAAGCTGATTTTAATTTATTTAATTGTTTCATTTGTTTGTGATATAATTGTTAGACGAAACCTAATTTTCACACTGACAAAAAATAACTTTTTTCATCTTTTCAAATAAAACCTTAAATGACAAAATAATGAAGTGACAAATTGTGACAAAACTATTGAAACACAAAGGATGACAAAAATTGAATTTACAATGAAAATGATCCATCATCGTTTAAAGTAATCTTTGTTGTTCTTAATGATTATACTTAAATAAATGCTAAGACTTGATGCGTTTTCAACTCCAAAGGGCATACCCGCCGTTTTAATATACTTTCATATGATTACCCAATGTAGCATGATAGTAACACAGTAATTAGATTTGCGGCATGTCAATTTTTTCATATAATAAATAATATATACATAGTAAAAAATACTCATTCTAGATTTTAATTAAGGCAGCACTCAAATATAGCAATTTATAGTCTAAAGTTATCTAAAATAAATTGGACATTATTTCTTGATTTATTTTGTAAGTATAACGACTATCTTTTAAAATTTCATTCTAATGTTGTAAATTATTAAAGTATTAACCAACCATATTCACTGCATTTTATAAGATTTTTAAAAAACTCCTGTGCCGGAAGAATGTGTTATATGTTAGCTGGTACAAATAAGTTATTAAACTCACGATTAATTACTATAAATTGGAGTTAAAATGGGTTTTCAAGTTTTATTTAATCTTTTGAAATTCCAAGTATAAAATTACATTTTTTTTGTCCGATTATTTAAAACAAGCTATGTATTTATTATTATATATATTATATTAACTAATAATTTGCCTTTATTAAATTTTCCAAAGCAAAACTATTATACCAATCTTTTTTAATAGACTATAAAGATAAAACTGAATAAGTATATTCCAAAACTCTTAATAAAATCCAAAATATTCTCATACGCATAAATTTAAAAAATTTATCGTTTGCATACAACCTATTCCGATATAAAATACTACAAACTAACTATAGCAAAAATGCAATAATTGGCACAATTTGAACTTATATATATATATATATATTTTATTTTATTTTATTTTTTTTTTTTTTGAAAGAAATGGGTCGACGTGTATGCAAAATGAAAAGTTAACTTTCATGGCCTAGTATTTATGCTGAGTTCAGTTTTAGTATTAAATTTGTTTAAAGTTTTCGAGGTGTTTTTCTTGTCTGAATTGTTCAATAAGACAAAACCATTAGATATGTTTTTTCTGTATTCGTAACATAGAATAGATTTATCGTTATGCTTCATGATCATTAACCATTAAACTTTTCAAGAAAGGGTTATTTAAAATTAATATGCGGAGAAGACAATTCATATTTATAATTGATCAGTGATAGCATCTTTATTTTTACAAATGGCTAATATACTTTAATAAATTTCGTACAGGTTGTTACGTTAGATACGTATGATAACTGATAATATATTCATACAATAACTATAACTTAACACTTATTTAGTAGAAGTCATACCTATTTTCATTTGAATCAACATAGCAGATTTGAATAAAGTTTTGTAAGTACTGTAGAACAATGTAATTCCATTGTAATTTTATTATATACATAGAGAAGCTTTATGCTTTCTTGATTGCCTTAATAAAGCATTTATCAATTTTAAAAATTGAGTCTAATAATTCAAATATATTAATTTTTCATTAAGAAGCTTATTTTAACCTAATAATACTATAATTTGCACTCGGCCTTCGAAAATACAATAGGAATTTCCAACAAATGTGACAGCATTAATCTTTAATGGATTTTTTTTTGCCATTAGTTAGGTTCACAAGAAGACTCATTGACATAATTAAAAATAATTTTCCTGTATTATTATTTCTTGGTGAATTAATTTAAATTGAACAATATAATAGTGCACTTAATGATACAAGTGAAGTATTAAAAATTAAGCAAGACTTTGTGTTTGCTTTAATTCTTTGTGGAACAGTTTATTACGATCAAATAAATACAATTAAGCTCTTGAAGCATTAGAAAAGCATTTGGAATTGAGTCAAGAAATGTAGAAACATTTAAATATTTAATATACACTTTTAAAAAGTTTGACTTAATGAAAATACTGTTATGAAAAAAAATTCGATTTAAATAATATAAAAGCAATTATGCCCTGTGGAAAAAGATATTTCATTGTGGACACAATTCGAATGCACACTTTTATATTTTTAAAAAAAAAGCACCGATTCTTAGTGGTAAAATTTTCTTTATTTTATTTAAATGTACCTAGATAATGATATTGCATTAAATTATTGAATTGAGCTAATTTTAAGCTAGGACAACACAGAGAAAGCCAAATATTTGAAATTGAATTTAATAATTTATATTATATCAATTTGCAAATTTAATAAGATATTGATATTGTAATAAAAATTAAATAGGCGTCAATGTTATCAGTGAAAAGGCTCATTTCTTTTCAGTAAAATATGTATAGCAATTTTTTATTTTACCAAAGCATTAGAGCTTGAGTAAAATAGTATTTTTACATTAGGTCATACAAATTTAATACTTGGTTTTTAATCTAAATCCGGCAAAGCTGATTAATTAATTTTGCATGGCCTTATTGTACTATATATATTAACAAATTTTCTTAAGATAGTATATTCATTAATTCTAAAATTAAAAAGAATTAATTCCTTCATTATCAAAATCAGATAAAATGGATGAAATGCTAAATGTTATGCCAAATATGTTGTTGATGTAGTTTATAAATCATTGATTGGCATTGAACATAAAATATTCATTTATTTTCAATAGTCTGCTGAACGAAGCACAAATAGATTTAATAGCCTGGGGATTGTTACCAAAATTGAATTGAATTGAGAAGGATAATTATAAAGCATTTATTTGTTATCAAACATCTGTTCAGCTGGGTGATTACTACTGAAAGAAATAATTTTGAAATTGGTATAAATGGAATAAACGATAAAAAATAAACATGAGGAATTAGTTCAAGATAGAAAATTTACAAATATAGGTAATGCAGATGAAATATTTGATCATGGCATCTATTTTGATGGAAATATTCAATTTGTAAAATCAGCTGCTGTGATACTCTCATTTTAATAAACTTCTGATATATGTTCTGGTGAAGAAACGTCTATGCTTGGAGTTTGCAATGACTTGGAATTGAAATTGTGAAGGATAGACAAGAAAATATTTAACTATTGTAGAAAAGCTGCTAGGATGTATAATATTATGGAAGTTCGCAGTCAGTATTTGTTATAATAATAAATTGGAGTAAGAAACCGTCTATATTCGCTGTGGATATGGAATAATTTAGTCGGTTGTTGTTACGAAAATGGAATCGATAATTCACACAAAGCTTTTAATTATTATCAAAGAACTGCAAGGTTAGATGTTCCTAAAGGAGCACATATGTCAGGATTGTTACTTTAATGAATTTGGTGTAAAAAAAGATAAACAGAAAGCTTTTAATTTTTTTTAAGCAGATGACTATGGTTCAAGTCGACGTAACGAACATATATGGTCGGTTTGTTGTCAGCTTGGAATCGGCATTATCAAAATAATATTTTGGTATGTCAAAAATTTTAAATACAGTATTTTAAAATGATACAATATTTTTCGAAAATCAGAATTAGTCTTTAGTTTAATAACATATAAACTAGATTTTTTTTGATCTAAGGTTATATAGAGATAAAATTATTATAAATAATTTTAACGAGCACGAAGTTTTTTTTTGTGAATATAAAGACGAGTATTTTAATGAACTTTAGTTATTTTGTTTGTGTTTATAAATGTAAAATATAATAATAGCAATAATATTTTAAAGCACAGGTTTTTATCAAGAAATTTAAAAAGAGTTTTTCCTTATGGGCCGTGGGATATTTCCGGCCCTACCTTCATGGATCTTGGTTCTTACTATATACGGACTATTCAGCTCTAAAATATCTTTTTGAAATTAAGTTACCTCAGGATCGACTTGCTCGGTGGGTAATGACCCAGATGGAATACTCCTTCATGACAATTTACCACCTGGGCAAACAACATAATAATGTCGACAGCTTATTGAGAATTCCAATAAAAACCCACATTAAAACCACTTAACCCTATAAAACTTCCAATAATTAAATTAGTAACTAAAAAAAAAAAAAAAAACAAAAAAAAACAAAAAAAATCTATATAATTACTTTACTAGTAGTAAATCCGTTAATCCAGTCTAGTTTACGGTGTCCTGGTATTGATTCCGAATATTCCTTATTCATTTCTTTTAAGTGAGCGAAGAAATTCTAAAATCTTTTGTTAATTAAAAAAAAAATGGATCCTGATACTTATAATCTTTACCTCCAGTAACTTACCAAAGTAGTCCAGTTTACAACTCAAGAAAACCAAAATTTAAAACATAAGACTTGACATTATTTTGTAGTCGATGGGTTATTGTATAAAAATAACCCCGCCACCCCAACGGGTCCTAAAACAAGGTGAAACTGAAGCCATTCTTTTTAGTATGCATGATGACCCTCTCGCAGGACACTTTGGTGTTTATGCTACTTACCAACGAATTGCAAAAAGATATTATTGGCCCCAAATAGGCAATGATATAAAAATGTATATCCAAACCTGTGAGATATGTCAAAAGACAAAAAAGCCCTATACCAAAGAACCACTATATCCAATTAAAATTGGAAAGTTGTTCGACCGTATTGGGATTGACATAGTTAGTCCCCTCCCTGTCACTACTGCTAAAAAAAGGTATATTGTTGTAGCTACCGAGTACCTTTCTAAATGGCCAAAGCTCGTGCTCTAGAAAAGGCCGATGCTGAAAGTGTGGCAGAATTTATTTTTGAAGATTTAATTTGCTATCACGGGGCTCATAAAGAGATTTTGTTCGACCAAGGATCTTATTTTGTAACAAGTTGGTCGAAGCTCTTTGTAAGAAAATGATGGTTGTACATAGCATATCTACAACCTACTACCCCCAGACCAATGGGTTGGTAGAACGGTTTAACAAATCTCTTTGTGGAGTTTTGAACAAATGTGTAAATCATTTTGAAAAAGAATGGCATGAATGTATATCACCCGCTCTGTTTGCTTACTGAACTACTTCCAATTGTACTACAGGGTATGAACCTTTTTCCTACTTTACGGTTGATCTGAAGTATTACTCATTGAAGTTAGTCTCACCTTACACCAAACCTGTCCAGGGAATGAAGAAGACTTGCAAGCCCAATTAATTAGGAGAATAGAGAAACTATTAGGGGAATTAGAAATAGGCCGACAATCTGCTGCCAAAAAGATTAGAAAAATGCAAGACAGACAAAAGAGGTATTATGAGAAAAGAAATAAAATCGAATCATATGAAATCAGAGATCAGGCCCTTTTATATAAATCAGGACTAGAAATGTCACACAGTGCCAAATTGAAGCTTAAAAATTTAGGGTCTTATTACATACATGACACCTTGACCTTCAGGTTGTACTAACTAAGAATGATTGACAGCCACGTGCTTAAAGCCAAATTTTAAGAAACCGGTTATCATATTATCATCCACGACAAAAAAGTATTCATCACCCCTGACTTATAGTTAACCATAATAAAAGAAACATTAAACGCTCTATGTCCCTCTCTTTTCTTTAATATTCTTTTGTTAGCAAAATGTCAAATCCCGAAGTCCCTACCCATATAGAAAAAACATAAGTTAAATTAAAAACTTAAATGAAAAAAGCTAAAATGACAGGTACCTATACTGTCTCTGCCCATGGAATTACCTATACAGATGCGTAACAAACCCAATTCTTACAATTAGCTGGTGCTAAGAGAAAGACAGCTGTCCAAGTATTACGACAAAAGCCACCTAAATTTCTAGAGGATCTTTGTTGTGCTTCGATACTTGAGCAGCAACTTAAGAAACCAAGTGTAACACTTGGGAAGAAAAAGTTACCCACATTTGTGCATTTATTAACCCTGAATGTACTGGACAAACTACCCAATTACCATATTACTTTTTCCTTGGGTTGCTATTGCAAGAAAAGGCATAGAACCAAGATGCCAAAAACTTTATAAAAAGATTAGTCAATCCCTCCTACTGACTACAAGACTTCTTGATCATGCCACAACAAGCATATTATTTATACAAAGCCAGAGGCGCCTCATATCTTTTTACCGCCTGCTCAATTACATCGTACATCCTCTAGCGTTTATATTAAGAAAACTTCGCGAAATTACAAGCTGAAGCTCAATCTTTGGCTCAGCAGGAAATAGATGAAATATTAGGTGCTAATTATTTCGCAGGGGCTCAATAACTACGGGAGGCAAATGTAACGAATCAAACGTTAATGCTTATAGATTGATTTTTTTTATTTTTATTCTTCATTTTTTTTCTTTTATTCTACGACATTCTATATCTCAAACCCCCATTGTCATAAAAAATTATTAATTTATTTTCAATATAATCTTTTAATTACTTATACTAAATAGAAATTATTATGACTAAAATAGAAATTATTAAGTGGCTTAGTGGCTTAGACAGTGGAGAAAACTGGGTTTACAGCATATACGCAACAGATACTATGTATATGCAACAGATACAGCGCATATGCAGTAAATACGCCACGTATACTATAGATACAGTGAGGATGCGATAAATATAGAAGAAGCACTAAAAATTCTACGCGTATGCTGTTATAATTTTAAAATGTATATAAACCCTTTAAATTCAATAACATCAGCATAAGTTTCGACCCACTAAAACAATAATAACATAAAAAATAAAATAAATACTTATCTTTTGAATTCGACTTGTAACGTTAATAAACTTTTCGTAACTCAATTCGATGGACTGAATTGACTCATAACCTCGAAAGTAGTTTTATTAAGACTCGAATTCTGTATAATGAAATCTTGTTAATCCTTTGAAAGTATACATATAACGCATATCGGCCTACCGGTTGACCTATAGAAAAGTCTTTCAGTTAAAATATATTCAATAAATATTGTCTCTTTTAGATATTACTTTCCTTAATAGTTGCTTTAAAACTTACTTTACCCTTCGAGTTAAACTCCTGCACCTACAAGAAATTTTTGCACTTAACATTTATCTATATCACCTAATCGGAATCTGATTCAATATCAGCCTACTGTACCCTGTAATACATATTTTGATCTCATCTTCCATTTATATCATATATTATTATTATTTTTATTGATATTATATTATTGATATCCCTCATATTAGCATCACCAGCCTCATTGTTTCTACTCTATTGCTGTGGTTTAGTGATAAATCATTTCTTCGTTCTCCACGTATTGTACATACAACCTTTATTATACCCCCATGACCTCTATAATAATACATTATACCTCCCTCTCCGTAATTGGTTGGAGCTTTAATTTGGTACTATTGTCTATATTGTTTTACCGCTCTCCCAATTCAACCATTACAGTATATACTGAATATAGATGAATGCAGTGACCTAAGATGTATTTAAAAAAGAAACTAAATTATGTTCAAATTTGAATTCTTTCGAGCAATATCAAAATATGAACCAGGAGAGCCCCTATATATTTTATAATTTGGAGTATAATTATAAAAAAGGTATTAATATGAATAAAGATGAAAAAAAGGAATTCGAATTATACTTGAAGGCTGTGAACATGGGTTATACTATTGCAATTTTTGGATTGTTTATTTGTCTCAGTTGCCGATATTGAGGATAAAGAAATTAAATGCCAATGTTGCTCGTTGTTATGATAATAGAATTGGAATTGAAGAGGAAGAACAAAAGGTATTCATTTATTATCAAAAATCTGCAGAGATGAGTGACGCTGAAGGAACATTTAATGTTGAATATTGTAATCTATATTTAAGGGTTTTGGTTTTTAAAATTAATACTTTGTTTTAGGGATATAAATCAAAATTAAGAATAATTTAGGCTGAGCATATAAATTTGATAACCAATGTTAAAGTTGAATCGATATTTTTGATGCATCCTGATTGGTTGGTCGGCATAAATTCCTGCCATATAGTAACATTCTAACTGCTCATAAATTTGCTATATAATAATATTAAAAATATTTTAATTTGGTAACGTTCATGTTCAGTTCTATTAATATAAATTATATATTTGTAAATGTAATAGTTCAACTTATGTATGTTCAACTTATGTATATAATTATATAATAATAATGTAAAATCAAATTTTTGAAGGGGAATTTGCAATAACGTTATATAAAAAACTTTTTTATAAACCGGTTTTTAAAACCGGTTACATGCATAATAATAGGACCCCGAGCTATTAGTATATAGGTTAGTAAATTAGATGCGTAGCCAACTTAATAACTTTTTTGGATGTAAGATCTTAGATTGCTTAGAAATCAACAAAGTTTTAAAAAAAGGTAGATATTCTATTTGTATATTTTTAACTAAATTTAAACCAATTAGAGATTGAAAATGCTTATTTTTGGTACTGATAGAGCATAGTCAGGGACCCAGAAATTTTGGTTTGAAAATTGCAAAAATTGATTTGGATGTTGGCCAATATTTGGATAAAATTTGGATAAAAATCTTCTAATATTTGGAATTATTTGGATTATTTTTCATTAAAAAAGCACTGTTGACCAATCAAAAAACATGATTCTGTGTAATATAACTGGTGAAAATTTTTTTTCAATTCTGACATTTCGTAGAAAATTTATCAAAATTTATTAAAATTTATTATTTATGTAATTGTAGTATGTCTGTTGGCTTCAATCCATGCTCAGATAATTTTTAGTAGGATGGGATTTTTTTTTGTTCGTGTGTTTAAAAAAAAATACTATACTGTATAAATTAACTCCTGTATTTTTGTAAGAAAACTGGTAAAATTTTAAATATAAACTTGATGAGAATAATTGATGAATGATAGATAACACACATTTTTATTGTCTGTATTTTTATTGATCAGAGATCACATTTATACTGGAAAATCAGTCGAACAAACCGCATAATATTTGATAATTTATATATAAATTTAAAAACAGATTCTTATTGACTAAATTGCATTATTTTTATTGGTCAGGTCACATGTTTTATGAAAATCAGCCAAAATTTTGGAAAAATTTGGCCAAAATGCAAAAATTTGGAAATATCAAAATTAGGCCCAAAAATTTGGAAAATTTTAGAAATAAATTTTCCAAATTATTCTGGGTCCCTGTGCATGGTTTACTACCGTAAATAGGCTATCTTTTTTAGATTTAAAAAATCAGAAGTTTATTTTGAAGTATTATAACTTTTTAAGGAATTTGTATACAATAAGGAGGTAGCTTATTTTAGAGATATAAATCCTAAAAAGGTTTATTTATCTCAATGTTTACTTATAAAGTTTATTTCACGTACTAATACGCATTCCGATGTAAATAAATACAAACAAATACCTTTTTTATTATTATAATAATAATATAAATTAATTTAAATTTTAAAAGCAATATAAGAGATTTAATAATCCAAATTTAATGATTTTGGTACCATTCGAATCATCTCATTGAGACGAATCAAATGGTACCAAAATTGTTAAATTTAGATTACTGTAGCACAAGATATTAATAATTTATAATTTTTATAAAATCTTAACGATCTTGATAACCAGTGATCCAAATTTGATAATTTTAGTACCATTTGATTCGTCTCGATGAGACGGTTATAATGGTATCAAAATTATCAAAATCAGATTACTATATCACAAGTTATCTAGAAAAAACTTTTGTAATGCAATTTATATAAATACTATAAATTTTACTAAAACGCACCTATGGTGTTTTACACTATGTTACACAAAACTATTAGTATAGCCAATCAAAATTTAAGATCAGGTGTAACAAAAAATTTCGTTTTTTTGTTTATATTTTAAAAAAACATTCATATCACAAAATTTTGCTTATAAAACCACCTTTGGGCTCTAATAAAAAAAATTTTTTGCTAAATTTTGTATATACTAATGCCCCGATAAAATCCCAGGCCTTACCCTAACCCTAAAGTAATTAAAATTTATTTTTTGTTTTGTAAAACTTTATTTTTTTGTTTTTGTTACACGGATTTGCAAATCTAATTTACCTATAGTGATAAAACACCATAAGTGCGTTTTATAATAATTGAAGATTATACTGTATAAAATTACGTTACAAAACGTTTTTTGTAGGTATCTTGCGATCTAGTGATCTGATTTTGATGATTTTGGTACTATTAGAACCGTCTCATCGAGACGAATCGAATGGTATCAAAATCATCAAATTTGGATCACTGCAGCACAAGATATTAATAATTTTATAATTTTTATAAAATCTTAATTATCTTGATAACCAGTGATCCAAATTTGATGATTTTGGTACCATTCAATTCGTCTTGATGAGACGGTTCTAATGGTACCAAAATCATCAAAATCGGACCACTAGATCACAAGATATCAACGAAAACGTTTTGTAATGTAATTTTATACAGTATAACAATCTTTATATAAATTGTATTACAAAAGATTTCCGTAGATATCTTGTAATCTAGTAATCCGATTTTGATGATTTTGATACCATTAGAACCGTCTCATCGAGACGAATCGAAAGGTACCAAAATCATCAAATTTGGATCACCGGTTATCAAGATCATTAAGATTTTATAAAATTAAATTATTAATATCTTGTGCTACTGTGATCTAAATTTAACGATTTTGGTGCCATTCAGTTCGTCTCTATGAGATGATTTGAATGGTACCAAAATTGTTAAATTTGGATTATTAGAGCTCTTACAATAGTTCTTCAAATATTTAATTAAATGCTATATAAAGGGTAGCTTATTTTTAAAGTTAAAAATTTTATTATTGTTTTTAATTTAAAAATATAGGATGGGTTATAGAGATTTTTAAGTTTTTTGTTTAAAATTAAAAAAGTAACTTATTTTTAGAGTAACATATTTTCAGAAATATTTTATTATAAGTCAGATAATATGTTTGCTTATTTTTAATAAATTTTTATATGTCATAAAGTAAAAATGCTTATTGATATTAATAAAAATGCTTACTTAGAGCTATTATAAAAATTTTTAAATTTTTTATGACCTATATACTAATAGCTTGGGGTCCTATAATAATACTTATGTCAATAATATAAAACATTATATAAAAACTTTTACTTATAAACTGGTTTTTAAAAACAGGATATATGCATAATAAAACTTAGTTGTTAAGTAACCTCATTATACAAAAAAAACGTATTCAGGTTTTTCCAATGGCTGCTAATATAAAAACTATTTTAATTTAGAGTTCAAAAAAAACTGGAAACATGCTTAGTCATTAAGTCAAACTATATTATATATTGTAAAATTGCATGATTACAATATAAGCCCAAATTTGGTATTAATTCTAATGTTATTCCGTTTTCATATTATATTACTTTACACTTAAAACACAGTAATAGTTCACATCATATCACTAATATATTGTTATAGAATAGGTTTTAATTTTGGTAGAAATTAGTTTGAAAATTAGAACTTAATAAGGAAATTTTGTAATAACTATATTTAGTAATAGTGATATGCGAAATTGATGTGCAATAACACTCAATGACGCTTAGCGACGCTTAACGACGCTTAGCGACGCTTAATGACGCTTAGCAACGCTTAACGACGCTTAGTGACGCTTAATGACGCTTAGCGACGCTTAACAACGCTTAGCGACGCTTAGCTCAATAGATATATAAACCCACCTTATTTCCCTTAGTTTTAGACAGATCCAGACATTGTATTTTATCTTTACCTTTATATTATTTATCCTCCTCTCTTATTATTAATAAACTCTTGGGATTTCTAAGGAACAGACACCTTGGAATAGCCCTCTTGTTAAATTAATAAACTGTCTATTATCTCTTGTTGTTTTATACCGAACCGCCATAGAGAAGTGTGTAGTTTCTTACAGACATAAAAGAAACTATACTTCCCTCTTGCACACCGCTTCACGCCCAAAGTAAGGGATCTCAGGAGCCATGTGATTGTTACTTTATTGGAATTAAAGAAGGCTTCCGGTACTGTAACATTTGGTGCCTTCTGGCGGAAACCTATTTAAATTATTGAATATTATTAAAGAATTTGGAAATCTTATTATTACTTTTGGCAGAAATTTAATTATTTTTTTTTGCTATTACTAACCCTCTTGCTGTTGATTGCACTCTTATTATTCTCTTACAACTTACTTGGAATTTTCTTTTTGTTGGATACTAACTATTTATTATATTTAGGAGATTAAAATTTTGTTAACAACTTACTACTAACCTTTTATTTTGGAGGTATTTTATTATTCTTTTATTAGTTTCCTTAAGACTTGGGAACTGCCTTTTCTATATGAATAGAGCGTATGAACTATACTTAGAACAAATTGAAGTACACGAAACAAGTTATCCTTCCTCACTTGCGGTAGACATTTTGCAAGCCTACCATCCTGATTTATCCTGTACTATCTGTTTCCCTGTTGCTAATTTATACCGTCCCTTTCGCCGATTCTGGGAAACGTATCGAGACAATTATTTTGCTAACCAATACTCACAAAAGACAAACGACTTTTACTGTATTTTAGTTGCTGCTACTGATTATAATACTGCTAGAGCTGCTGCTCGAGATATTGTTTTTAGTTGCCGCTATAACAACGACCTATTAGACCCAAAAGAAGTTATTGCTGGTCTACTCCTTGCACATACCCCCTATACTCTTGCACCTACCTTACCTCTTAATTTTGAAGCTACTCTACTTGACCTTCACATTGAGGACCTCTTACCTTCTACACCTGCTTCAACTCGACCAAGGACTGAAAACTTCTATTCAATTTTCAAAATTAACTAGGAAAAACTGAATTAAATTTTGACTTTTCTCCGCCCAGATCTATATTCACCTTAGGACCTGAACAATTAGCTGATACTGGTGTTGGTTCTTCCACTAATACTTATATACCGACCACTCCAAGCCTTGCACTTCCTTTTTTACCTATCTCAGAAATTCCATATCATTATACTCGAGAAACTACTCCTCC
>QKWP01002450.1:6908-39098 GCA_003550325.1 Gigaspora rosea
ATCACAGGATCCTAAGGTCAAAATAAATTTGTGTTACTATAAATAGGTTATAATTATTTAATAAATTATAGAACTTTTATAGTAACACAAATCTATTCCGATCACAGGATCCTGTAATTGGATTTTAACGATTTTGGGCTCACTAGAATCCTCTCATTGAAAGGATCATTTTGGTAGTTAAATCATCAAATTTGGTCCAGTAGATCAAAAGTTATTTACTATTAAATGTTATATTTAACTTTTTAATAATCATAAAATCTGATTGGCTAATTGGGGTATCAGGTGTGGGTGGGTGGGGTAGGGGTAAGGTGGGTCATAGTAAATAAAAATCAGCTGATTTCTGGAAGCTCCCTTATACAAAATTGTTAATTTGTACAAGTAAAATTTTTTTTGAATTTTAAACACTAATAGTACCTCTCTCTAATTTGAACTTTTCTAATCTGAACACTATTAAATTCTTTCTAATCCGAACAAAATACTCTAGAACATTTGTAATTTTATTATAGAATTCAAATCAGCTAATAATAACTCTTTGAAAACTGAATCTAAAAATTTTTTTACATAAAAATCCTTAAAAAACCTTTTTGACAAAATAAAAAGAGTAGACTGTAATTATATTTTATTATATTTGTAACAAGAAACTAGGGGCGTGCCATTTATCACGTGATATTTTTTACTTAGTAGCCACCCCTATTCATGTATGGTGTGATCACTTTATCTAATTTTAATTAATTAATACAATATATAGACGTGATCACTATCTCTAACCATGTATTCATGGTAAAAATCGTAAAAATCACGTAATAAATGGCATGCCCCCTACTAGTAATTAGGTTTTTTTTATTTAGTAATTTTGCTCTTCAAGATTCAATTCAAGATAGTTTAGAAAATTGATTTAGTATTTTATATAATCTTTAAATCAGACCAGGCCTCATATTTAGGCTTTTTATTAAATCTAGATCTAAAAAGCCTAGTCTATTCTATATTTTAAGCATAAATAAATAAACAGATTTTTTGAAGGTTTTAAATTATAAAACAAATTTATTTTTGCTAGTAGTGATAGTTGCTAGGCTGCAATTAACCAATCACATCACAGAATTAGATATAATGTTTGTGTAATCTAAAGTAAAAAAAATTTTAAAATTTTTTAAAAATTCATAATTATACATGAGAACGAAAGCATTTTGGGTTCTAAAACCCGAAATTAAAATTTGAAAACAAAATTGTTTTTGACCTATTTTACTTGAAAGACGAAATTATTTGATACTTTTTTTGAATAGATGAAATTATAAGGAACATATTTATATAAATTTTATTTGCTCTTCCTTATAAAAAATTTTAATTTTTTCTAATGAAGACGAAATAGGCCTTTTTCAAAAATCAATTTCGGTGGCATCACTATTCATAATAGTACAAAACTTTATTTATAAAATTATTTTTTGTGTTCTAATTAAAAGAATTTTTGTAAAATTTTACTATACAAAATACTTTATTTTAACTCTAACTCAATGCTAATGCTAATGCTAATAACAATTAACTTTAGCATTTGTTTTAATTCCATAACACAATCTGGTTAGTTAATTGCAATTTAGTAACTATTACTACTGGCAACAACTAGATTATTTCAAATTATAAATAAATAGTGCATTTTAAAAACAAATAGATTTTTTTAAATAGAATTTTTTACTATATATTTGATATGTTGAATTATAAATTGGAATATAAAATAAATTTATCTGATTTTAATTTTGAAACTCCTGATAATTGTTTTTTTTTTTAGATTTACCAATTTACTTTAGAAAATTAGACAAAAATCAATGATTTTTAATATTTTTTCAGGTTTAAATAAACATTTTTATTGATTTTTTATTAATTTTTAACAAATTTATTATTATATTTGGCTTGAATAACTATAAATCAAATTAATATAAATTATTTAATAAAAAATAAAAATAATATAAATCATGTTGGAAATATAATCTAGTGAAAGTATAACTCAGGAGTTAGAATTTTCTATTTCTATAAGTGCATTTTTCCCGATGGATTCACTTATGAGAGCGTTGGATATCTTTAAATATTTTTATATTAGCAAATATATATAAAGTTAGATATTTGAATAACTCGATTTAATTAAAAAAAATATATTCAAACTACAATCGTACCCCTCTATAATCACGCAGTTTGTTTTCTGCGAAAAAATATGTGATTATAAAAATTTTATTATGATATGCTTATATAGAAATATTTTTTATAAGTTTATTAATAAAATTTTCAAAATTAATATATTATATAAAGCTTGTGATTATATAGGAGGTGATTATAGAAGGTATCAATAATCTTTTATGTCTTTAATCCAATCTGAAACCTTTTTTCCCATTATTTCACCATATCCTATAATAATTTTTGTTAAAAAAAAAAAATTCAGCACTTTTAAAAAATCTTATTTAAAAATAATAAGTTACTCACCCAGCACAAAAGAATGTGGCATTCCCTGATCACATAATAAAACCTTTCCTTCCGGAAACCTTTTTATCATATCTTCGTAATGACTTAAAGGTGCCCAGCCATCGCCATCAGAGAAATAAAACACAAATTTATCTAAATTGGTTTTATAGAATTCTTCTTCTAATTCAGTAATAGATTCCATCTCTGTATATGCCATATAAAGTGCATTTTTAACTATATGGCCGTGAAGTAATTGATCGGTAGTAATGCTAAGATAAGGATCCGATTGAGCAGTACATAATCTTATCATAAATTTGAAAAATGAAGGAAATAAATTCGTGCGAATTAATTGAACGAATGATGCCGACAAGTTTCTTTGAAATTCTCCGAATAAGAGAGGCTATTATTGAGGATGAGATGTTTAATTAATTAATCATCATTCAAGAAGCTTATTAAAACATTTTTAATATCGAAAAAATTACAAGATGCTTACATTCAATAAAGCACCATTAGGAGTTTTTAGAATATGTTGTATAGTAGGAAATAAAGCGTATACCATTTCAATTCCGTGATTTGGGCGCGCTTTCAATACCTAACCGCAAAGGTGAAGATTAGAACTGTTAGCGTAACTGTTAATTCATGATTCTTTTATAAATGATAGGATTTTTATAATAAAATTTGGAAATAAATTACTATGTATATTTTTATATGGCTATTCCCTATAGTAAACCTTTTTATCAAAAAAATCTTTCTGGCACTCTAAGTCATGGCAGTTTACTAGTTCTGACGGTAATAAATTGCTAAAATTGACCAGGTGGATTGTGAGGTATGAACGCTTAAGTCTTTGAGGTCATATGATTTTCTTCGGGCAATAAATATTTGATTGCGAAGACTTAAACACCTGATCAATTAGTTCAATATCGACAATTTTATCACCATTCGAACCATTTTTACTATAAGAAACAACTAAATTCCTTTTTTTTTTTTTTAAAAAAAAAAAAAATTTTCCTCTTTTTATTATATTTTTTTATATTATTTTTGACTTGGTAAAAAAAAACAACACCTCTTTACAAATATGCGCTCCAACGGAATGGCCAGCCAAGATAAATTTTGGTTTCACATCCCCCTCCTTTTCAAATTTCTCTCTAAGTTTATCAAAACACAGGATTTTATGTTCAATTTGATCTTGTAACGAATAAAGAGTTTCTGATGAATGATTGTGTGGATCATGTGAATGGCCTAAGTGTGAAACTATCAGAGTTTTTTAATTTAGTTTCAGGTTAAAATAAAAGTAATAAAAGTATTATGTTTAACTAAATAATACCTCCAATGATATTAATCATTTTCTCATGTTCTTCATAAATAGTCGTTAAAAAACTGGTATAATAATCAATAACGCCAGGATTACCAGGTATAATGAAAAAAACCCAATTGTTCCTGGGTGACTTTTTAGTTTGCTTGTCAGCTGGGAACCACAATGTTTCTGTTAAGGTTCCTGAAACATCCAATGCTGTTTTTAACGGATAAGACATTCTATGAACGTTTCTAAAACTACGAATTATTGTTGAACTACAGAATTGTTTGAGAAAAAAAACGTAATGCATTTGATGGTTTTATATAAAATTCTAACATTGATCAGATACAGAAATATACAGCAAAAAATTGTAACACAACTCATGATAACATCCCACACACTCGGAAAATTGCTTATTATGGGTGCAAGGGATCAGCTATCGTTATCGTTACAAAACGTGATCGAGTAACAAATATGTATGTAATGTAATTCCCCTTAACGTTAGTGCATAAAATTATGTTATTACGCATATCCCTTACAGATTTTAACTCAATAATATTAAAAGATTAACGTGAAGTTCGAAACAAATAATTGACCATGCCACCATGCTGTCCAAGAATTTTCCTAGCAAGATCAACTGCATCAGGTGCAACATTAAAACATTCTACCATTGACAAATATTGCATCGATTTCCCACATTTCTTAACCAAGTATGCCACACCACTTCCAGTTATATTATGACACCAATTAACATTAACCTCCTTGAGTTTATCACAACAATCTGCCAATTTCTTCAATGAATTGTCGGTAATGTTATTTTGTTTCAATTCAATAACTTCCAATAAAGATCCAAACCCTAAGTTCAACATTTCATTAATACCTGAATCAGTAATTCCCGGTGACTTTCCTATTCTAAGGACTTTCAATTGTTGACAATAAGTTCCGATATGTTGAGTCGTTTCATCTGTTAATTTATAACTTCCGTTCAAGGTAAGTTCTTCCAGATTAATACAAGACATCACCAAAAATCGGACGCAATTATCAGTTAAATCTGGACATTCCTCCAAAACAAATTGCCGAATCAGTGGGCATGCTGATGTAAACGTTATGAATGCATTTTCTATGTCCAATCCATCTTCATTCATATTTCCAAACATACTAATAAATTCCAAATTCGGAAAATGGACCAGGTCGGCCAATGTTCGCGTTGTTAATCCGGAAATTCCATGGATATTTAGGCGAGTGATATTTGGAAAGAGAATTGTTATAAAGGGAACTACTGCTTTGTTAATCCCTTGACAGCCATTTAAGTCGATGTCTTGAACTCTCAACGCTTTACATTGTCTATCACCCAGGTCGAACGCTTGAATGGTTACCTTGACGCATGATGATATCTTTAATGTTTCAAGTTGGGGGCAGTGCATTAGTATTGTTTTAACTACCTTATCGGAAATATAAGTATTTGAAAAATTAATTATTTTTAATTCTGTACCAATCGTACGAATAAAAATAACGAATGCGGTCTCAGTAATGCTCGTATTGAAAGATAATTCAAATGTTTTCAGATGATAGCATGGAACTGCTCTAAAAATCTTTAAAGTTTTATCACTAAGATACCCAGCATTATGACATATAAATTTCTGAATTTGCAATTTTCCACGGTTCACATATGTACTAACAACTTGGTCAGTAACTACTGCTTTGGATGGTCTATTAATCGTGAAATCTAAATTTCTCCATAAAAATCGTGAATTGATAATTAAATTTCGCCAACGTTTGGAAACGATCGATGCTTTACAAAGACTAGTAAAAGGTAAACATCCGAAAATCCAATGAACAAGTTCAGTCGGAAACATTACTGTTATATCGCAGGTTTTGGTGGATTTAATGACAGTTGATTTCTTATTTATAGATGGTCCAGTTAGATTATATATAATATACATATTATATGAATAGATTAATAATATTAACCTGTGATTTTTCTTGCATCTCTTTAGCAAGCTTATGCAACGTCTAAGATTATTAAAGAAAGATTAACATTCATTGTAATTTTTTATGATTAGCATTTATTAAAATTGTATGAATAATCAATTTTGACGAATACCGATAATAATTGATCATTCTGTTTAACTTCTTTAATACCCTTATTGTATATATCTAGTGCCATTTCATTTTGCCCTAGTAGTCTGTACAATTTACCGGCACGAAGATAGCCCTAAATACCTAAAAATTAGTTACAATATCAAAATTATCAATTTATCAAGGTGATTTTAACCTTGGCTGAAGTCTTTTCTAAATTCAAAATGATTTCGGCATCCTGCAAGGCAGAAGTAAGTTGACCAAGTTTTTCGCGTGTCGCCGCACGAGAATCATAAAGTTGAATATTATTCGGTTCCAGTACGATTGCCTTTTTAATTTTTAAATAAAATTTTATAAAACAACATATCGATATAATAAAATTCTAATAGGATACTATTACTGTACTATAAACTGACCTTCGTAAAATAGGCCTGTGCTTTCTCAAATTCTTTTTTTCTAAAAGCGGCTAAACCATCATGATAATGCTTTTGGGAGCTTTCTGTGGAGTGTTTGATCATTGTAGCCTTAAGGCAGCTAATCCGAAAATCCGAATATTTATAATACAGTAATATTTGATGGAGACGCGTCACATCACGTGTATATCTGCACATCGTTTGGCGATTTGATAATATTTAATTGTTTCAAATGGTTTGTTATACAGCATATAAAAGTCTGAAAATGTTTAATAAACAACTTTATTTAGGTTATTTGTTGCTTAGCCCCTCGTACAGTAAGAGAGTTAAAAAGAGTTAACGGTTTTTATTAGTTCGTTTAATAGTTGCTGGGAATTTTTCCCAGCTTTTCTAATTTTTTTATTTTTTTTGCGTCTTTGGCGGGCCCAAATTCTAGCAAAATAAAATCTTAGTTGCTGTGCAATTTAGTCTTTACGAATCTAATACCTTCATTTATTACTCTCTTTATTACCTTCTTTTTATTACCTTCTTTATTACCTTCTTTATTACTTCCTTTCACGACAATCTATGAATTATAATTTTCAACTAAAATGTCTGCACGTGTAATATTAATCGGAATTGGTGCTTTATTTTCTGTTAGTTTTATTAATTTCTAATATTCTGCTATTCTCATTTTTCATGACTAATAAATAATACTTTACAAACAGATTTATTGTATTGTTGTGGTAATTCTGACGCTCCTTGGTCTAAATTGTAAGCGTGTTGAACATTAAATCATTGATGTAAATTAAAACATATATACCAATCTAATATTCACTATACTTAATAGTTGCCGTTTTTCATCTTACGAATTTCTTCCTTGTTGGATTCGCCGCTATATATGGGGTACTTACACCTTTTGGGATAGCAGGAATTATTGGTGGTTATAATGTAGGTTTCACAGAATTGATATATAATTAGTTGTATTTCATCTAAAAAAAAAAAAAAAATGTATTTTTATTTTTAGCGTAAAAAATCCTTGTTGAGGAGCTTTATTATTCAGTATTGGCTTGCTTCTCTGATTCTCATTGGAATTAGCGTTGTCAACATCTTTCTTGCACAGAGTTTTCGGAATAATACAATTCGAAGATGTCAGAGTGACCGTTTTTTTCAAACTAATTCTGGATTACCTAGTTGTCTTAATAAAGTTTCTTCCGCACAGAGGGCAACTTTAATATTTGCTATTATTCAAGGGTCATTATTAGTGAGTAATAGAAAGCATTTCCTGGTTAAAATTATGTTATATTGAACTAATGAGATTCTATATATTATGCGCTTTTAGATATTTCTTGGAATTTTCGTATTGGTGTTTGGTACACGTGAATGTAAGGATATATCAATAGAAGAAGATGCAAATAGTCTTATTGAAAATGCTAATTTTAAAGAAAATAAGAAAGAAAAAATCTCTCCTCCATCAAACGACCGCTTATCACCTTCAACGTCATTGCAGCGTAATAATAGTAATAATAGTAATAGCAGTTATGCTAGTAGCAATGATGACGGCTATATTGATCTTGGTCGTGATCCTAACACCATAAGCAATCTTCCTCCACGATATAATCAAGAATACATATATCCAACTGGTGAAACACCAAAGCCTGCACCATACACAAATGTACGTCACCAACCAACCAACCCCACTCGTCCCACTCGGATTCCTTCTAACCGTATACCGGGCAGTGACTTATCACGGTATCCGAACACCGTTAATAATGTATCTGTAAATAGGAATCCTGTCACTGTAACACTTCAAGCAACAAATGGCAATGATAATTACTCGCAAAGAGCGTTTATGAATGACGTTTACACGAGTCCGCCTCGTAGACCACCATTCAGCCCTAATCGCTCATTGTCCGCTAAAAAATATAATGACCAAACTAACCGAATACCACTACCATATTCATCGCAATCAACACCAATGCCTACGATAACAACAAAAAATGGCCAAACTAACCGAATACCACTACCATATTCATCACAATCAACACCAATGCCTACGATAACAACAACAAATGGGCAAACTAAAAATTGGAATGCGTATAGCGATGATTATAATGAGTACAATAATTATAATAATTACATGTGACAATTCAATTGAAGAAAAATTAAAATTCTTGCAATTGTAAAATTTTTTATTTTTAAATAAGCGTTAATTAATTTTTAAGCAAAAAAACAAAAATAAAGTTAAAAATTTTGCATTCTAAAACTATCTGCAGTTATACATATTCCTGCGAGATAATACTTAAATTTGGTTTGATGCTACTATTGGATTACACAAGTTTATTGTCCGGAGCGAAGCGAAGGACTTATATTTCTATGCGCTTTGATGACCGAAATTACGATTTTGATGCATTCATAATAGAAATATCAAAACCGTAGTTTCGGCATTTTCCGTCTGTAACGCCCCTGAAAAATGTGATCTGCGACATGTGTATTACCAGATTTTTCAGGGCTTACTGAACGCTTGCTAGTAAAGAGTAAGCTGAATAAAGAAATAATAGAGTGGTTTAACATAAATAAAATTGACAAATAACAAAATTTATAAAATATTTATTAACTAAAAAATTTTTAAAAAAGTATAATTTAAAGGTCTTACAAGTCACTATTAAACTTCTCAGTAATTAAAAGGAAGGAAGTTCTTGAAGTAACTTTTCTTAATTACCTAGATCTATCTAATTATGAAATTAGACCAAATGGATTAAAAAAAGTATAGAAACATTAAAAATCTAAAAATTCTTTTTTTTGAAAAAAATAACATTGGAAATGCAGAAAAAAAAGCATTAGTATAAATAGAATCTTTGCTAAAGAAGAAGTATTATTGGCAGATATGCTTAATACACGTATCTGGTATGCTTTTAAATAAATTCAATTTAATAATTTTATATATAAAATTGGATAAGTTAACTCATTTGATTTATAAGTAACTATATTCTAAGCCATTACATGTGAACATGTCCCTTGACTGATAACCACTATCTCTTAAACTGTTTATTTTAGTGGCAAATTTGGTTATAAAAATTTTAAAGCTTTAAAATTTAATAAATTTTTTAAAAAAAATTTTAAGTATAAATTTTGTCTTTACTTTTTTTATAAATTAATTTCTACCTCTATAATTTTAATACAAAAATATAGAATTAATAAATAACTTTAATTAGTAAAATTTTTAACTTTATAAATAAAATATTAACTTAATTAGTAGCAAAAACTTTTTTTTGTAGTTGAGAATATATAAAAATTTAGAAATTTTTAAAAAATTTTTTATAATAAAATTTTAGAATTGGTTGAATTTAAAATTAAATATTCTAAATAATATTAAAATAAATCACAAATTTTACAAAATAATAAACTATTTATAACTTAAATTATTATTTTAGTTTAGAAATAGGAAGGTTTAAGTAGAGGTCTGACTCAATGAATAATATATTCGAATATTCATTGAATATTCGAATATTCGAATGTATAATTTTTTCACTGAATGAATATTGAATATTTAAAATTTCACTGAATATATTCATTGAATATTCATTGAATATATATATATATAATTTTATAATTTTATTTTATTTTTTAATAAATTAGTTGCAATTTTATTGGCTAATTTAAGTGAGATAGTTATATAATTTTTTTAAAATTTAATATTCAATGAATATTCAGTGAATATTCGAATATTCATTCAAAATTTTTGAACGAATTCGAATACTAAAAAATTGAACGAATGAATATTCAGATGCTTATTTTTTGAACGAGTCAGACCTCTACTGTCACCACCGGCGACAAATACATTTTTTCTAAAAAATATAAATACTTTATGCTGATAGATATAGTTATTCTACCATCATAATATGCATGGTTTTTTGTTATACAGCATTACATAAATATTTGAAAGTTTTATTATCTTGATATTTACAACATTCCAGAATATGAAGAAATGATCTACTTATTCATCTTCATATGGTACATTATTATATGAACTATTGCAAGTTTAAATATTCACTTTCTTTTACATTCTATCAGTTTTAAACCTTTTATATCAGACGTTCTTGTCCATTACATTTTTCAAGTCAAAATTATTCCTTTTCCTACAATAGTGATGTAAAGGTTTTTTTGTGCATTATAATGGGCTTAATGTCACAATAATCCATCATCAACCTCGTGTTTACAGCATGCGATCATGTGCTGATTTTATGCTTGAATCTGACTCTAGAAATAATATATGAAGGTAAAATAGTATATAAAGGAACATCCACAAAAAAATAATTAATATCATAATATATACCGTTTGTAAGGTCTGTAATGTCTCGTGTATATTATTAAATGAAATGACTTGATTTTTCACGACAGTCGGCATATTGAATGATTCAGATAAGAACCTATTAAATATTAAAATAAAAGACAGTTCAATTTAAAAGTATGATGACCAAAATTGATTTTATACGATTGATGAAAATATTATGATTACCTACTTTAACCATGCCGCAAATTTTTATCTAAAGAATATTTTTTGCCAATAAATTCGTTTTTTATAAGAGCACCAAATGGATCGATTATCAACAATCTAATATTATTCTCGATTATAAATTCTTGAAAGTTTTCTAATTATCAAATAAAATGTCAATTACACAAATTAAAGTTTTTTTTTTTTACATATTCGCGAGATTTGGTTTTCATTAATGAATTGCATCAGGCATTTTTTTTAAGATTACCCTGGTATTGTGGATTTTCATCGTCGAATAAATATGTGAATCTATACTTTGCGATTTCCATTAACCTATATATCAGTATATAGATCACAAAATAAAGATCAAGTATAAAAACATAAAATAAGAATCAAGTATAAAAATAAATCATACTTACAATATTAAAAAGATATTGACGATACCTTTCCGCAGGAAAGTTCTTTGGGTATTTATGTAACACGTTCCTCCACCAAGACCATACTGACGGCAACGCAAGACAAAAATTGTGCTTTGCCGTTTTGCCGAAATTGTAGGCCCTACAATTTCTGTCAATGACGAGCATGGTATACCTCCGCCTAATGCTATATCTAATTAAGGCAATGACGTTGACATGAAAGGCTCTTTAGTTTCTTTATAAGTATTTTTAACAGATCCAGTGCCTGAGAAGGAATCACAATTAGAAAAAAAAATTTTTTTGATTAATTTAAATGTTAAAAGGACTCACAGAGCAACCTTTTGGAGATATCCATTGTGCACATTTTTTTTGTGCACTTTTCGCGAATTCTGGGTCCCAATCGCAACATCTTCTTAATACTTTCTCATAGTATTCAGTAAATGTTGTGTTATTCTTATTGGACTACGAGTTAAAGAAGCTAATTTTGAAAGCTGTCTTTGTTCAATAGATAAATGAAGAGGAAGACGCGAAAGCTTACGATCTGAATCTTCTGCATCATATCGACAATGTAACTGCAGCTGTAAACGTAATACACGTGTGGAAATTTAATTGGACATTCTGGTGATACTAAGGTCGGTTTTAAAAAGATAAGATATTTTACCATGAACCTTTCGCTCTCCTTCAATATATAAGTTCAAACTCGGAAGAAACTGTAGGTACCTCAAATGGATCTAAATTTTCACAATCATCTGGTTGAATCGGTACACAATACGTCCTATAAAAAGTGACCGTTTTTTAAACCTGCATCCTGACGTTATTAAATTTATTATTTGTTCACCATGCTCACCTGTTTTCGGATGTACGCAAAAAGGACTCTTCAGTAAATTATTAATATTTTAGATACTGCTTTATCGAGTCTTGGAAAAGTATATTGAAACAATATTTCCAGTTTACAAATTTGAAGTTGTTCAGCTTTCTTTGAAAACTATAATTTAAAAATCCAATATATTAAATGAACTTAATAAATTGAAATTTGTAATAGCCTAAAGGTGAATGTTACCTTTCTTACTCGCAGCATGTTCTAGTTCATTAACTAATTCCTCCCATTTTTGGACAGATGATGTTGAATTCGACCCATTCCATTTATTGGATTATTTCTAAAACGGGTTAAATTAATTACCACTTAACATATATTCGAATTTTCGTTTAAACAAAAAATTAATTGTAATTTTTACCATCTTTATACAATTTAAAACTTTGGACCAATTTTCTTCAGAACCCAACACGTCCTGATCTTTTAATATTATGTCCTCAAAGTAATTCTCGATGATTTCTAGAGACTGTCTATATATTATTGGTACATGTAGTAAACTTTTTTAGTATTTACAAGAGAGTACGAATATTCTTATTTTCAAGTTATTTACCTAAAAAATGATGTAATGTTCTTTTTAATTGCACTTTCTTATTCACTTTTGCGCCGTCCTGAGAATTAAAGATGTGAGAAAATGGACTAGATAAAGTGAACCAACATTGATTAAAAGCTTATAAAAAATGTTTACTTTTATGACTGCAAGGTATGATACAATTGCTGATCTACTTTCATTACTCAATTTACGAGCGTTTTCATCAGCAATGAACACCACGTCGACCGAATATACCCATAAGCAAGTGTTTAAACCCGAAATCCTCTACCAAGTTTTTTTTACGTATTTTACGTGTTTAGTAAACCAAACTTTAAAAAAAAACCAATTTTTCAAAAATAGCGACAAACCTCTAAGAGCACGTTAATTATCTTGATTGCCACTGTCATAAGCTTCCAAAAATTAATTGACAATGTAATTCGATCAAACATTCATAGATATAAATACTTACAAATATTAATTCTTTCTCGACAGGCTTAAAGGCAGATAGATTTTTTATCTTTTGGCTAATGTGGTATAAGAAAACAAATAACTATAACTGCCAATAATAACATTATTTAACATATAATAGCATACTTTAGCAGTGTAAATCGCGCCAATATCGATTTTTGTAAGACACAATTTCATGATCTCTGCAATTATAACGGAGATACGCATCCGAAGCTAGTGTGAAATGAGTTCAAGCATTATTGGATTCTAAAAAAAATATGATATTTGAATTTCAATTAAAAGACCCAAAAATTACGAATTTAATTTACAGTTCATAATTCAACCATTGACATATGTTTTGTAGGGAAAAAATTATAAAGACCCAAAAATTACAAGGTTAATTTACCAGTTTCATAATTCAACCAATTGACATATGAATAAAAAAAAACTCCAAAGTTCTGGTGTAGTCGCTTCATCCTCTTTGCTTTAATAAATGACAGGAAAAATTTAATACAGCTCGTTAGATAATTACGATTAATAAATTTATGGTATCAAACCTATCCATGTAGATATCAAAATGCTCAAAGAATCATAGGCATTATTACGCGCGTATACACGGTACGTATCCAATTGAAAAATTTTCCGGAAATAGAAATTAATCGAAATTTTTGATACGCAGAACATCTACGCACGTGAATCTGAGTGTAACCTGAATTTTCATTTGTAACTTTATCATCGTAACGCCTTTAATTATCATTTGGCTAGTCAAGAAAAAACAGGAAATGTATACCTTATCAACGGTGAATCATCAGGAATTACAAAGGATAGTTATAAAGGTATACGAGTCAGACCTCTAACTTTATTAAAATATAACCACGTTGATTTGCATAAGCCATATGGTAAAAATTTTAAAATTGACAAATCGTATGCATGACTGATGTAGAAGCCAAAACAGAGATATTTTTAAAATATCAAATGATCTCTATAGGATCTTTATCCATCGTACTAACCACCACATCAACAGGCTCAGTTTCTCCATCATTTTGTAATAATTTCTCAAGATAAGGTTTAAGCATTTCGGAAAGGTATCCTCTTTCGGTATTTGTGTGTTCACCTGATTTACAAAATCCTATTAACACTTTTTTTTTTTTTTTTACAAATATGCAGAACATTTTATAAGAACACTTACATAGAATAACACTAGTATTTTTATTCAGCGCAGCAAGTACATCGTGATGTGACATTTCTCCAGTAAAATATAAATCTGCTGAGGTCGGTGAAAGCATATTTGAACCTTTTTTTTTTACCAATATTAGTTTGAATAAAATGACGCAAAAACATCGTTCTTGACTCACCAGACCCATTTTTCTTGACCCTTCTAAAAATAAAAAAAAATTACCATCGTTCTTGACCCATATTAAGTTATGATAGGGGATATAACAATGACCCTAGCGTTGCCCGTAAAAAATGTTTTTAGCATTAGTGTATTTTGTGAACTCCCTCTATTATCGCAAGTATTGTCACTTAGAATCTATTTACAGCGTAATAATATAATAAAAATATTTAATAAAATTTCTAGTGTACTAAAAAGTTTAAGCATCGAAAAAAATAAAATGTTATTACGAATAAAATCAAATTTCTAATATTATTAATTTTTTAATAATTTGAAATTTTGAACGAATATTTTTCAATTATTTCAACTATTTATTTTTCATTCAAGAATATCATAATTTCGAATAGAATATTTAATGTTGCTTATAAAAAATTTAAAAAAATTTCGAATGAAAAAAAAACTGTTTAGACAATAACGATAGTAACAATAAAAAGAGAAAAGTCATTATCGTTATTACGATAATGATAATTCAAAATTGCAATATTCTGATCCAAAGTCACATGTATCCAGCAGATCTGTCTGGCTGCCATTTTCTACAAGCGACACTAGGGTTGTTCTTATCATATTACCTAACATGGGTCAAGAACGATGGTAATTTTTGGTTATTTTTAGAGAGGGTCAGAAAAATGAGTCAAGTGGGTCAATAATAATGTTTTTTGCTAAAATCACATCCAAAAAAAAAAAAAAAAAAAAAGTCTGTTATTTTACCCGATCCGGCACAAATTCCAACAGTTGAAATCAATTCATTGGAGAATGAACCATGACGTTCAGCTGTGGCTACTCTAACTTTATTTTTACCGAATTTCATTAATTTCATTAATTGTTATAGGCAATTATCAATTTTAAATTAATGACTAAAGTTAATTACCATGCTGAAGCTTCAGATATAGTTTAATTCGTTCGATAATTGTCGAAAGAGGAGCAGGCTGTGCTAATGTAAATAATCTTCCAGAGCCAGCCGTTTCGTGACCTATTTGTAATCGATATACTTATTAAAAAATTTTCAATCAAAAAAAAAAAAAAAAATAATAATAATAATAATAATAATAGACAATTTTGAGACGAAACCTGTAGGTGGATTTTCAGCTAGAGTTATAGGCTTAGAAGTTCCATCTCCAAGTGCTTTTGATAACCAATCATTCACTATTTAAAAAAGCAAATTATAACATCACATTCAAAATCTTTGACACATCCATCCTCTGATGCATACCACCACCAACGCAAGAATCCAAGGCAGTATGTGGACTAAATACACCAATTCCTTTTGCCACACATGTCAATATTATAGCTTGTTTAATATCGCTTAAATTTAACCGTTTGAAAGACCGAAAAATTGGAGGATGATATGCCACTATTACACCAACTTTGGGGTCAGCTAAAGCCTCCTCTAATACTGATGATGTTAGATCGATAGTTAAAAATACTCGAGAGGAATTTGGACGTGGATATGGAGGTTCTACAAGTAGGCCGACATTATCCCAAGATGATTCAGCAAGTGACAAAGGAGCTATTTTTTCCAAAGCACGAATTACGCGGGATAATAGGATGGACATTGTGTGTGAAAGAAAAATTGTATACAAGGAACATTCAATTGAATCAATTGAATCAATTAAATTGACAAATTTTGATAAATGATAAATATATATATATATATATATATTTTTTTTTGTCGTAAATTGCAAGATATTTCAAATTAGTTTGTTGTATGTCACTTTTTGCCTTATATTCATATATTCATTCGTACTTTGCTCAGCCGTCCGTCGTAATTTTTGAACTTAATCACTATTACAATAAATTATTTCAAAGATATATAATATATATTTAGTAATAGTCGAAACATTTAGAATAATATTGAAAAGGAATCATTTGAATCAGTAGGTGTCCTAAATGTCCTTCATATCATTTTCAATTTCGGAAAGTGAAGAAATTCGATTTTTTGTCATCATTTATTTATTAATTTTTTATGTGAATCGTTTGTTGAATATACCTTAAAAAGCGCAGTTCAAACAGCTCTCGAGAATGAATTAAAAAATTTTGATCAGTTAGATTATCATATTTCACATATAAACTTATACATTTATTTAATAATATTATAATTGGTAGGAAAAATTTTGAGGATCGGGTTGTGTAACAGACATCGTTTGTGACATCTTATTATATGCATTTATTACAAAAAATTTTTATTTAGTAGCTAAAATTGCATGATACAATTGCATTTATCTTTCAATATGCTCTCTGATGTTTTGTTTCGTCAAAATTATATTGGTCATTAAGCACAAGCCGTCGTCTTTTTTTTTGCATGGTTCCGCTCAATGTTAATCAAAGCACTTGAAGCTTCAGTAACTTTTTTTTGCAAAGTTTTGAGAATTACATATACTTCTTCTAATGAATAAAATGTTTCTAAATTGCTTGGTATTAAAAATTGGTCAACTAACCCAAAAAGATAAACCCCTCCACTGCACCATATCATTGCATAAACTTTTAAATTAAATCCTGAAAGATTAAATTATTATTAATTTACAAGCACGATTAAATTAATACTTCAATAAAAAATGTTACAAACCAAATCACCGACGATCACGATGCTGCAAGCACGAAGGGTTACAGGGTGGCCGATGCATTCTGATTGTCGCCATTAAGAAAAACGAACAAGCCATCAATAACTTGAACTCCGTAAACAATAAAACTCAAAAGTTCATCATTTGACTGATTATAGGTCTTGATAACCTGATTTAGTTCGTCTCTCAACATAATCATAAGCTTCAGTTTATCAAGCCATTGTTTGCGCCTGCCTTTCCATCTCTAATACCTCCGGATATTTCACCATGTACAGCCTGTAACTTGTAATTTGGAGGTTTTAAAGTTATTTTGAAATGACTAACATTGTCATTTTTTGCATTAGAGCTTGAGGACGAAGCAATTTCCCCCCTAAAACATAGTGGAATTATTTAGAAAAGTCGTTAAAAATTTGTACAATACAAAGTTATTTATGCTTACCAATCCATCGGTAATATGATATCGTCTCGTAGAACAGTATTAATTACCGGGTAATATAATGCATGTGTTGCATGTTGCTCAGACAATGAATTTTTGATGGGGTAACTTTCTCGCCTAATGAATGTAAAAAAAGTATTGTTATTAATGATCGAATTGATATTGCAGAACAAAAAACTGACTTACAAAAATTGAACTGCCGTATGAAAGCTTGTTAGCTTATCCTCTGGATTAGGAGGCAACTTAAAATTATCGTCAAAGTAATTAGCGAAATTCTCAGGTGCCTGAATTGATTGCCATTGAACAATTGTTCCAAATAAATTTCGAAATTCTTCCCAATCATCAACAGCAAATGATGTCTTGGTCCTAATATGTTGGCCAGTTAAATCGATGATTCCATAATAGGCTGGATTTAAGATCTTGTTTTTCAACGGGATCTTTAAACGTATGTTGCGAAAGTGTGCATTTACTACCCTATTACAAAAAATAAACAATCTTAATTTTCTCTACAAACAAATTCACAACAAATTTCTAAATAACTTACCTTTAGAAGTTGTTTATGAACACTTGGTATCACCATCTCCTCCCTGCTAAGGTTTTCTTCTGTAATGAGATCTTCTTGAGAAGATTCAAACAAAGATGCAATTGCTTTTGGAACATCATCAGTTGTTATAGGAGAATTCACTATCGATAGTTCTCTGTTGTCTTCCATATTTTCTTTGTCTTCTAAATTTTCTATGTCGTCATCATCATAATCATCATCGTTTCCAATACCATTTATAGAACCATTTATAATTGTTGTAATATCAGAAATCTCATTTGAGTACGATTAAATTCAAATTTTAAGAAATGTGACTAACCTGGTTTTATACACGGGTATTTAAACCTAGTTTGCACAGCTACATTCGTGTCTTGGATTGAACGGTTTACTTTAATCCATGAATAAAATTATTAGTATTATTAGTCTATAGATTAAAGTGGATGAATCCGATTATACGTACCACCTTCCTCTCTTCCAGCCATAACTCCCAGTCTTTATCAATTTCGACCTATTAACAGGAATAATGGCTTAGAAATTTATCAAATCAATATGCTATAAAAATAATTTAGCTACGTACATTAGATATTTCTTTCATTTTCTGTAATCTTTCTTTAACATTCTCATCTTGACATTCCCTCAAGGCTGATTCTAGGGCTTTATTATAAACTTCAAAAGCTTGACCTCGGTGGGCGGTTAAAGTCTTCATCTGTTAGGACTGATGCAGGTACATTGGATAGTCGGAGATGGGTACGGGAAAAAGAGAATCTGAAAAAGGCCAGAGGGCTCGGATCGTGGGAATCAAGCATCCACCTTACATTCTTTCCTTTCTTGGTTAAGGTTCCTTTTTTCATTGTCGGTTGAAAGTTTTTTCAGAATCTTCATGCCAAAGACGCGTATTATATAGAAGTCAGGAATGTTGGTGAACCTAGTGATGGCCTCGAATTATATCACCCTCGACTTTAAAATTAACCAATCAGAATGCAAACCAATATCACGTTATATCACGTTACACCTACGAGAACGAACTATTCAAGATTTTTTTTTTTTTACAAATTTCCTGATTAAATCCACCTTAGAATGCTGTTTTAAAGTACTTCTACGTTTCAAAGGTGATTTTGTCTTACGGTATCATACTCAAGTGGCTTTAAATAGCGTGACTTTTCTAGAAATGTAAAGTATCCTTTTATTTTTATGATGAATATTTTTATATATACAGTATCATGACACAAACTGCACAATATAATATCCTCTCCTAACCATAGCATCCCTTATGTAATATGCCCTTCGACTATGTATAGAATGTAATACCCGGGGTATTTAAACAGTTTCATGACAGTTACAAAATTATGGACTGTAACGAACTTCATTTTGGAAAAAACTAAGTAAATGTTAAAGTCGTTGAGTACTGTCAAGGTTAACATACGTTACAACTCTGATCATAGAAAGGGAATAGTCAAACAAATTAACTAACATCAAATCGCATTAATTTTCCTGCAATTCAAGATATCAGATATTTAAGGAAAGTTACCGATTTCAGTCTTTATAAAATCTTTCCTTTTTCAAAATCACCGCCTAATATTGTTTTAACTAACCAGTTCGAATTACTTTAATTGAATTTCCTAACAATCATTCTTCCAACCACACGGCAAGGTATACCATACTTTTCAATCTATACTTTCCGAAACATTAATAAAAAAATTCAAAATACTGCTAGTGAGTTATGCCAACATTTTATATTAGAATCTTGAAAACAATATCAGTATAAAGGATTTTACTGTGATTCTGTGATCACACTGTAGGTAATTACCTAAATTAGTTCTACAGCATTTTGCAGAACTCATTTGATGTGTTAATTATTCGTTATATTTACCTTTCAACAGATAATGATTTGATTTACTAAAACTAGTGATACAAATTGATGAAAAATTTTCAGTCGATTAGTTGATAGATCATTTCATCCAACTAATCGATCGACCAAACCAATCTATTGGCCAACTAATCGACTAGTTGAATAAATAATAAACGAAAATACACGTAAGGTAGCAAAACTGAAACAGCCGTCTTATGATCGGCTGATTAATCGACTAAGTTGTGTCTGTAAAATTTAAATCGATTAGTTGTTAACTTTATAATTCGTTTCTATGATGCGGATAATGCTGAGTTTCTAGCTTATTAGTCTCCGTGTTATATCGATTCTTCTCTACACATATATATATACTGCATACAGTAATTTTTAAATATCATACGTATAACTTATCTGATCACGATATTTTTTTTTATGATATGCAGAGAAATGTTGTGTTACCTAATCGGATATCTTTAACGAAATGGAGTAGAGTTCTCGCGCGTCTTCGCTACGTTTCGGACAATGAGTTTGGAACCGATTTTATTTTTTATATTGATATACTTTAACATAACCTGATATCAATATAAATTGGTTTTGAGTATCGCGAATGATACAAATTCAAAAAAGGAAGTTAGCCAATCGGAGAACGTATAATGTGTTTAGCTCGACACGTGAGCAAAGCGAAGAAAAACACAAAAAAAAACCGAAAAAAGAGAAAATACAAGAAAACGTGTGTTTAAACCTGTCTTGGGGAACTAATTAAAAATGACGGGAATGAAATTTTACATATAGAAACTGATCATTTATTTCTATAGCCAAACACCCTTAACGCTAAAGTTTTAATTTCACGAACTTAGTATATTTTTACGTTGATTTCCTTTTTGGGTTTGTGTCACTCGCAAAAATAAATATTCCCATCGAAAGTTCGGGAGATCATCTTCCTTTTCTGGGTGTTTTTATTTTTGACCTAGTGATTCCTTTTTTGGTGTGTTTTTATTTTGACTCGGCGATTCCTTTTCTGGGTGTGATTTTATTTTGACTCATTTGGAGTAAACAATCTATTTCTATATAAACCCTCTCCATTTGATTCTTTTTCACATTAGACATGCACCGTTAGGCCTCTAATGATAGACACGCCTTTAATTGGACATTAAGTTTGTTCTGGTTATTTATTATTGTTAAGCAGACCAGTAACTTCAAGTGCACTGTTAGGCCTCGGCAATAATTAAATAATGTCTAGGCGATTTTTGTTTGGTTAAAGTTCCGTTGTCTACTTCATTATTTGGGGGGAAGTTTAACAGAAATAGGACAAATTTATCAGATTTGTCTCGTTACTATTGCTTTCACTCATTTGCAGACCGGTAATGTTCTTTTTTTCCTTTTACCGTTTTTCTTTTTTTTTAATAAAGAAACATTAAAAATAATTGTAGTATAGGCAATAATATTTTTGCGGATAATAAATGAAATGTATTTAATGATTGTTAGCGTTGATGGATCGCTAAATATGAAATACATTAGTGATTATTACTAATCTGCAAAATATTTACCGCTTATTATTGCATTTATTTGATAATTTTATTTTTTTTAATTAATAAGAAAAACGGGTTTTGGTCTTAATATGACGACGGGTTTTCCTTTAAGATTTATTCTTAAAGACTACTCACGAGTATTAAGAGTGTAAAGTCGTTGTCTGTCGGTGATTCACACTGGGTTCGATTCCCAGCAACGACCATCCTTGTTGTTTCGTCGTTTTATTATGTATATAATTTTTTTTTTTTTAATAAAAATAAATAAATAAAGATGTAAATAAAATTTTCCAAAGTGTTGAATTTGAATATATCTTGAAAATGTGTTTTTTTTTTGATCTTGTGTGATAGTAAATCTTCCAAGGGAAAAACTTTTCGCTAGTACACGAAAAGGTGGTTTCTATTCAATTGTCAAGTGATTTATTTAGATAATCGCATCAGTATCCGCGGAATATCTTATGGTTACTTTGAGGCTTAAAGTAGCAGTAGCGGAGTATACCACTAGTATACCGCTGGTTTACAGTTTTAAGATGACGGGAACGCAAGAAATTTTCAACACCCGCTAACATTTCGAAATGGAAACAGATGGTTCGAACGTCGTTGGGGGGATGAAATACAAGAGCTCAAGTCTAAAATTAAGCTCCAAGGCGAAAAGGTTCGGGCTTTTAAAATCACCAAAAACTGACCAAGGAACTGTGGATGCTGAATTCGCCACCCTTCTGGATTTAAAAAAAAAACTAGCTTCAATTACTGGCGAAGATGGTTCCGCAAAAAGTAAAAGCAAATTCACACTGAAAACTCCAAAGGTAGGGCTTCTTCAAATTTAAGAGGTAATTTGCTTTCAAAAAAATCTCTATTTCCTCATCCGAAAGTTTGATTATGATATTGTTATTATACAAGATCTCTAATGTTCTTATGTAACATGGGGTACTCGTGATTACAATGAGAAAGAAATGGCAATTCGTGAAAAAGTCTTCTCTACAATTGTCTCTGTCTTTAAGAAACACGGTGCTGTCACTATTGATACTCCTGTTTTTGGAATTGAAAGAAATTTTATCTGGGAAATACGGTGAAGATAGTAAATTAATCTACGATCTTAACGATCAAGGCGGTGAAAAATGTCTTAACGATACGATTTAACTGTATGTTATTCTTTTCGTTATTATACGGATTTAATAATTAAACGATTATTATTTAAATCTGTTTAATGATAGGATTTTGATATAGTTGGTGTTTATGATCCAATGATTGCCAATTCAGAAGTTGTGAAAATAATGTGTGAATGTTTAACAGCTCTTGATATTGGTGAATACATTGTTAAGGTAAATGCTTTAACATCTATTCATAAACGAAGTATCCACCAAAATATCTACTCGACTTTAACAATAGATATATATATTTTGTTAGATCAATCACCGTAAAATATTAGATGGAATTTTCCAAATATGTGGTGTTCCAGACGCAAGTATTAGACCTATATCTTCCGCTGTGGATAAACTAGATAAGGTAGATGTTGTTATTTTAGTTAATTTTGCATAAAAATTTTTATATTTAGCATTTTTTGACATTTTATGTGATTTTATTAGTTGCCATGGGAGAATGTCAAAAAAGAAATGACAGAAGAGAAAGGATTAGATCCTAACATTGCCGATCGCACAGGTAAACTAAAAGGTACGTCGACCATTTTGCAATTTTTTTTTTACGGTCGTGGAATTTATGTGTTAACTTTTTTTTTAGGCAATAAAGAACTTTTGGATAAATTGTTCTTAGATCAATCATTAATTTCCAATAATAATACTAAAACCGGTTTAAATGACATGGTCCTCCTTTTTAAATATTTGGAAATATTTGGAGCGTTAGATAAGGTATTTTTGGCTAAAAAAATTTCTCAACTTTCATATAACTTTTCTGATTTATGTGCTTATTCACCATCACCATTGTTATATTATTTGTATTTAAAGATCTCTTTTGACCTTAGTCTCGCAAGAGGACTAGATTATTATACCGGTATTATTTACAAAGCTGTAACTGAACAATCTGGACCACCTAGTAAGTAGACAATGTAATTAATTATTTAAATGTGTATAAAAAGCGATGTATTAATTCCTTTATTTTTATGTGCAGAAAGTAAAGATGGAAATCAAATTGTTCGAAAGACCAAAAAAGATTCCGATGAGCTTGATGAAACAACAGTTGGTGTGGGCTCCATTGCTGCTGGTGGCCGTTATGATTATCTTGTGGGTATGTTTGCCAGCAATAAAAAGGGTAATATACCATGCGTTGGCGTCTCTATAAGTGTAGAAAGAGTATTTTCTATTTTGCTGCAAAAAGTTGCACTCGAACAAGTCAAGGCAAACGAAGTAGAAATCTATGTAATGGCTGTTGCTGATGGTCTACCGGAAGATAGAATGAAGATATGTTCTGAGTTATGGGATGCTGGAATTAAGGTTTGTTGTATTTTGTTTTCTAATCCAGGATCGATCCAAATTTTAAATATCTTGAAATGCTTTTCACTCTGATAGGCCGAATTTATGTACAAGAACAAACCAAAATTACAACCTCAGTTTTCAGTATGTGACCGTAATCAAATTCCTTTTGCTGTTATTATTGGTCGTGATGAATTAAACCGTGGTGAAGTTAGAATTAAAGATATGAGGTCTAAAGAACAAGGTGAAAGTGGTGGGGCTTCCATAAAATATAGTGATATGGTAAATGAATTAAAGAAAAGATTAAGGAAAGCATAATAAATTTTTATTGTAAATTACAGTCAGATCACTCTAATACATATCCGAGAGGTCGATAAAAAAAACCTTGCATTTAGATAGGTATTTCATTTAGGGAGGTAAGAATCTATAAGTAACATATAAGCTGGGACGAAGTCATGCATTTAGAGAGGTTATGCATTTAGGGGTTTAGGGAGGTCTGACTGTATTTGTTCCCAAAAATGCGGCATATATACAATTTAGAATTACTAGATTTTAATATAATATTCTAAGTCCTATATGAAGGATGATAGATATTATTTATACATGTATCATATTGAAGAATAGATTTAAATCAATGTCACTGTATTTTTTTTTTTTTTTTTTTTTTTTTTTTTTTTTTTTTTTTTTTTATTTTTTACAACGTACACTTATAAGAATAGAGTATTAATCAATTAGATTATTTGACAATGTGTAAAAACGGTGCATATTATTTACAATCAACGTAAGTATATAATTAAGCCGGAGGTCCAGCTTTTAACAAAATCGACCTAATTAGTGGACTAGGAATAATATCAAACTAATTATGCCGGTCTCGATTTTTTTGACCGATTCTAATCTCAAATCATTATCATTGTCTTTTCTATGAAGATTCAGAATAGTATTCTATCTATTCAAGGTATTCAATTAATATAATCATCATTAAAATTAAAAGAACAATTTTGTAAAATTTTAGGTTACATAATGGTGTAATGACATATGAGGATAGGGTACGGGACTGGTTTTTTTAAACCCGACCCGTCATAAAAATTTTTATCGGGTTCGGGTCGGGTCCATTTCCAACCCGATCATTTTTATGCGGCGGGTGAAAAATAACTAGACAGTGACTAATTACTATGATTAGCTGCGCGACGCAGTCGCACTAAGCAGTTATACATATAAGTACAATACCTATCTAAATGCAAGGTTTTTTTTTATCGACCTCTCGGATATGTATTAGAGTGATCTGACTGTAATTTACAATAAAAATTTATTATGCTTTCCTTAATCTTTTCTTTAATTCATTTACCATATCACTATATTTTATGGAAGCCCCACCACATTCACCTTGTTCTTTAGACCTCATATCTTTAATTCTAACTTCACCACGGTTTAATTCATCACGACCAATAATAACAGCAAAAGGAATTTGATAACGGTCACATACTGAAAACTGAGGTTGTAATTTTGGTTTGTTCTTGTACATAAATTCGGCCTATCAGAGTGAAAAGCATTTCAAGATATTTAAAATTTGGATCGATCCTGGATTAGAAAACAAAATACAACAAACCTTAATTCCAGCATCCCATAACTCAGAACATATCTTCATTCTATCTTCCAGTAGACCATCAGCAACAGCCATTACATAGACTTCTACTTCGTTTGCCTTGACTTGTTCGAGTGCAACTTTTTGCAGCAAAATAGAAAATACTCTTTCTACACCTATAGAGACGCCAACGCATGGTATATTACCCTTTTTATTGCTGGCAAACATACCCACAAGATTATCATAACGGCCACCAGCAGCAATGGAGCCCACACCAACTGTTGTTTCATCAAGCTCATCGGAATCTTTTTTGGTTTTTCGAACAATTTGATTTCCATCTTTACTTTCTGCACATAAAAATAAAGGAATTAATACATCGCTTTTATACACATTTAAAAAATTAATTACATTGTCTACTTACTAGGTGGTCCAGATTGTTCAGCTACAGCTTCGTAAATAATACCGGTATAATAATCTAGTCCTCTTGCGAGACTAAGGTCAAAAGAGATCTTTAAATACAAATAATATAACAATGGTGATGGTGAATAAACACATAAATCAGAAAAGTTATATGAAAGTTGAGAAATTTTTTTAGCCAAAAATACCTTATCTAACGCTCCAAATATTTCCAAATATTTAAAAAGGAGGACCATGTCATTTAAACCGGTTTTAGTATTATTATTGGAAATTAATGATTGATCTAAGAACAATTTATCCAAAAGTTCTTTATTGCCTAAAAAAAAAGTTAACACATAAATTCCACGACCGTAAAAAAAAAATTGCAAAATGGTCGACGTACCTTTTAGTTTACCTGTGCGATCGGCAATGTTAGGATCTAATCCTTTCTCTTCTGTCATTTCTTTTTTGACATTCTCCCATGGCAACTAATAAAATCACATAAAATGTCAAAAAATGCTAAATATAAAAATTTTTATGCAAAATTAACTAAAATAACAACATCTACCTTATCTAGTTTATCCACAGCGGAAGATATAGGTCTAATACTTGCGTCTGGAACACCACATATTTGGAAAATTCCATCTAATATTTTACGGTGATTGATCTAACAAAATATATATATCTATGTTAAAGTCAAGTAGATATTTCGGTGGATACTTCGTTTATGAATAGATGTTAAAGCATTTACCTTAACAATGTATTCACCAATATCAAAAGCTGTTAAACATTCACACATTATTTTCACAACTTCTGAATTGGCAATCATTGGATCATAAACACCAGCTATATCAAAATCCTATCATTAAACAGATTTAAATAATAATCGTTTAATTATTAAATCCGTATAATAACGAAAAGAATAACATACAGTTAAATCGTATCGTGAAGACATTTTTCACCGCCTTGATCGTTAAGATCGTAGATTAATTTACTATCTTCACCGTATTTCCCAGATAAAATTTCTTTCAATTCCAAAAACAGGAGTATCAATAGTGACAGCACCGTGTTTCTTAAAGACAGAGACAATTGTAGAGAAGACTTTTTCACGAATTGCCATTTCTTTCTCATTGTAATCACGAGTACCCTATGTTACATAAGAACATTAGAGATCTTGTATAATAACAATATCATAATCAAACTTTCGGATGAGGAAATAGAGATTTTTTTGAAAGCAAATTACCTCTTAAATTTGAAGAAGCCCTACCTTTGGAGTTTTCAGTGTGAATTTGCTTTTACTTTTTGCGGAACCATCTTCGCCAGTAATTGAAGCTAGTTTTTTTTTTAAATCCAGAAGGGTGGCGAATTCAGCATCCACAGTTCCTTGGTCAGTTTTTGGTGATTTTAAAAGCCCGAACCTTTTCGCCTTGGAGCTTAATTTTAGACTTGAGCTCTTGTATTTCATCCCCCCAACGACGTTCGAACCATCTGTTTCCATTTCGAAATGTTAGCGGGTGTTGAAAATTTCTTGCGTTCCCGTCATCTTAAAACTGTAAACCAGCGGTATACTAGTGGTATACTCCGCTACTGCTACTTTAAGCCTCAAAGTAACCATAAGATATTCCGCGGATACTGATGCGATTATCTAAATAAATCACTTGACAATTGAATAGAAACCACCTTTTCGTGTACTAGCGAAAAGTTTTTCCCTTGGAAGATTTACTATCACACAAGATCAAAAAAAAAACACATTTTCAAGATATATTCAAATTCAACACTTTGGAAAATTTTATTTACATCTTTATTTATTTATTTTTATTAAAAAAAAAAAAATTATATACATAATAAAACGACGAAACAACAAGGATGGTCGTTGCTGGGAATCGAACCCAGTGTAAATCACCGACAGACAACGACTTTACACTCTTAATACTCGTGAGTAGTCTTTAAGAATAAATCTTAAAGGAAAACCCGTCGTCATATTAAGACCAAAACCCGTTTTTCTTATTAATTAAAAAAAATAAAATTATCAAATAAATGCAATAATAAGCGGTAAATATTTTGCAGATTAGTAATAATCACCAATGTATTTCATATTTAGCGATCCATCAACACTAATAATCATTAAATACATTTCATTTATTATCCGCAAAAATATTATTGCCTATACTACAATTATTTTTTAATTTTTCTTTATTAAAAAAAAAGAAAAACGGTAAAAGGAGAAAAAAACATTACCGGTCTGCAAATGAGTGAAAGCAATAGTAACAAGACAAATCTGATAAATTTGTCCTATTTCTGTTAAACTTCCCCCCAAATAATAAAGTAGACAACAGAACATTAACCAAACAAAAATCGCCTAAACATTATTTAATTTATTGCCGAGGCCTAACAGTGCACATAAAGTTACTGGTCTGCTTAACAATAAAAAATAACCTAGAACAAACTAAATGTCCGATTAAGACGTGTCTATTATTAGAGGCCTAACGGTGCATGTCTAATGTGAAAAAGAATCAAATAGGGAGGGTTTATATAGAAATAGATAGTTTACTCCAAATTCGTAGATCACTGAGTCAAAATAAAAACACCCAAAAAAGAAATCAAAGTAATCACTGGATCAAAATCAAAACACACCCAAAAAAGGAATCACTAGGTCAAAAATAAAAACACGCCCAGAAAAGGAAGATGATTTCCCGAACTTTCGATGGGAATATTTATTTTTGCGAGCGACACAAACCCAAAAAGGAAATCAATGTAAAAAAATATACCAAGTTCGTGAAATTAAAACTTTAGGATTAGGGTGTTGGGGTTAGAGGCTATAGAAATAAAGGGTTGGTTTCTATAGGTAAAATTTCATTCCCGTCATTTTTAATTAGTGCCCCAAGACAGGTTTAAACATTCGTTTTCTCTTTTTTCGGTTTTTTTTTGGTGTTTTTCTTCGCTTTGCTCACGTGTCGAGCTGATCCGGGATAAACACATTATACGTTCTCCGATTGGCTAACATCCTTTTTTGGATTTGTATCATTCGCGATACTCAAAACCAATTTATATTGATATCAGGTTATGTTAAAGTATATTAATATAAAAAATAAAATCTGTTCCAAACTCATTGTCCGAAACGTAGCGAAGACACGTGAGAACTCTACTCCATTTCGTTAAAGATATCCGATTAGGTAACACAACATTTCTCTGCATATCATAAAAAAATATCATGATCAGATAAGTTATACACATGATATTTAAAAATTACAGTATACAGTATATATATATTATAGAAACTCAACATTATCTGCATCATAGAAACGAACAAGCAAAACTTATAAAGTTAACAACTAATCGATTTAAATTTTATAGACACAACTTAGTCGATTAATCAGCTGATCATAAGACAGCTGTTTCAGTTTTGTTACCTTACGTGTATTTTCATTTATTATTTATTCAACTAGTCGCACTTCAAATGACCAATGATCAAATGACCAAATGAATTGGTTATTGGTCATTTGATCATTTTATTTTGAAATGACCAAATGATCTAATATAAAAATTATAATATTACAAAAAATAGATATATATTAAAATTTATTGCTATACAGTTAATCCTGATCCAGTCAAAACTGATAGCCTGTCAAAATCTTATAAAAAATTAATCCACCAAGTCCGTTCCCATTATATGAATCTAATAGTTTGTTATGTTTACAAATCTGATATATTAATATCTATCATATGTAAAGTTTGGAACCGAATACAAATTTGCCGTATCAGGTAGCCAGTTGAAAAATGATTGACTTATAATTTTCAATTTATTAGCATTTTTTATTATTTCATTTACAACCACACAAATATAATAAAGTAATTCCTTTTAACCAAATTAGATAATATTTAAAGGGCTGCTGACAGATGCTTAGCAGTCTGGTGCAATATGTAAATTAATATGCACTACGTATTGGGGTGGCGCACAGATTAATTAATCAAACCTATGTCAGCTAACTATATAATTTATCATATACAGATTTTTCATGCATTATACAGATAAATATTTATTAAAATCGATCTATTTCAAAATTATTCAACTAATTAACCAAACATAGTATTACCTGGAAATTTTCACAAGTTGTTTTTTAAAGTATAAAAGAATAAAACTACGTTGAAAATCTTTTATTAATATGTAGGTTTTAAGTGTTCGAATATAGAATATATCAAATTTGCTAGAAAATTCTATCTTTAATGCTTGTAAATTAGAATTAAAATGAACTTTATGCAAAAAACGAGCGTAGCTTTGCTGTAATAGTCCTTAAAAAGATTTTTCAATTGAAAGAAATTAGTAAAATAAGTGCAATATTTAGGTGAATTATTTAGAATTTGCTCTTTTCTTTATATTTAAATTAATAAATCGTTGATTTTTTTAATTTTGCTGATATAAAATTTGATTATATTAAAACGAACAACTTATCTAACATAATTTTGATCAATTAGTCAGTACACCACCCCAACTACGTATGCTATTATAAAGTGGAATTTAAAAATTAACTAGTTCAAATTTATTGATAAATTATACAGTTAAAAAAAATAAACATAAGATCTATAGATTAGCTCATGATTTTGCAAAAATAAGCATATGATAAGTTAATTCTAAAAGGATGAATTAAAATGAAGAATATACAAACTACAACAAATAAAATCCTCTTCGGATATTTTCTTTGTTTTGAAGATGGCAAAAAACTTGATAAATTTTTTTGCAAAAAACATTACTAGAGATTAGGCTCGGATAAGGATTATCCAGATGATCCATATAAGCATTCTTACTGGATAGCAATTTTGCTAACCGGTTAACCTGGATAACGAAATTTAGGCACGGCATTAGCGTTTTGAATATTACATTTATATGATTCAAAATTTCGGAAATTCGAGAACCTTTGGAATGGCGAAATTTTGGCCAATAATTCAAATCATGTAATATGACCCGAATTATGAAATTTATTCTTATGTCAAATCCAAAATTTTTACGCTATCCGTTTTAATCGTGGGTTACTCAGTTTTGAGTTTGTATATGGTTGATTATCTGGAGAAGAAATTTTAATCGGACCTAATTAATACTAAGTCAAAGTGTTACATATGCTCTCCGTTTAAAAACCAATTTTAAATCATGTAAATTAGCTAAACTAGTTTAGAGGTATCAATGCATATATTATTAATTTGGCTTATTAATCAGTGATCATGAGCACTGCTATTCTTACTTGTTTTCATCTGGATACTATCAAGATGAATTGACGTATCTCATTGTGCTTAAGTGGAAAATCGTGATTAAAGGGTAAAAAATGATCGACAATACATAGTAATATATGGCGGGCATTTGATATTAAAAATTACTTATTACTGGAATGGTGAAAAATTTTCTAATTAAAAATGTCAAGAAATAAAAAATATACTATAAAACTCGAAAAAAAAGAGCAAATAAGCTCAAATCTTCATTACGGACAATACTCTCGTGATTGGTGGATTCCAAATTTAAAAATTACAGAGGATAATATACGAACACTTCCTTTACGTCTTTATATGAATGTAATAACCCGAATAAATAATTACAACTTTACTTTATCTATTGTTAATAGGCCTTCTAACCCCTTACAACCAGGATTTTTATGCTCAGTAGAAGAAAAAATTAGTAATATAGAGGATACACCTTCAGCCGCCATTAACTTTATATATAGAGAGTTGTTTAAAAATCAAACAGAATATTCTGGATTAGCAGTATACGGGTTTTATGACAATGAAATTGTATCAGAATTACTAGCCGATATTTCATTTTTTCCATTATATTTATGAATTAACAGGTTTTCCGTAGTAGTTTCAAGTATTGGATATTCTTCACGGGAAGATCTTCTATTTGCTGGACCAGGCTATGCATCATCTTTAATAATATATTGTAATTTAGAAACCTATCATATTTTACAACAGATATTGGAAGATCACTGTAGTTTGCGGGTTTTTAAAGACCAAAAACAAATATGTCAATATGTTGGTAAAACACCAACAATCGTTTGGAAAAAGTATGGAATATGCAAAAATAATGATCATCTTGTACTTTTTGGACTTAAGGATTCGAAAGTTCAAGCATTATTAGCAAATGAAAAAAAAAGCATGACATGCACGTCATGTACATCACTTCAGTGGAAAGACGGGTCAACTTTGCAACAAATATTTAACCTGCATATTAAGCGTAGAAAACTTACCGTTCCTACTGAAGAATGGGAAGCCCTTTTTACTAAGTGGATAACACAACAAAGTTCAATAACTCGGTTTTCGCATTTTTGTATAGTATATACACACCTGATTATGCATTTCAACACAAAGATTTAGTAGCTTGGCGTGCTATGTTTCAAGCATGTGGATGCACAAATATTACGCCCTACTCAAAAGAAGAATCTGAAGTAGAATTTTGGACATGTGCAGCAGACCCTAGGTCAGATCGGCAAACTCTGTATAATTTGCATCAATGGGAATTACTTCAGATACAA
>QKWP01002450.1:47862-66151 GCA_003550325.1 Gigaspora rosea
TTAAGCCCATTTGATCTATAAGCTACCAAGGATTATAAATATATATACCACAAATTGTGCCAAAAAACTTAAAAAAAAAAGCCGTTTTGACCAATTTTTATTACCTCTCCCTTTTACCTCCCTCTCTCTTTTTTACCCCTCTCTCCCTTTTATCACTTTTTCTCTTTTACTTCTCTCTCCTTTTTACTTGCCGGATTACTATTATAGCCCAGATTTTTCATTAGCACATTTCAAATATAACATTTATAAAAATTATCCCAATAGCATTCTTTAAAATATCCCTATTTTGCCATTTAGCGGGTTTCAAATATAACCTTTTTCTCCAATACCTACTTTTCAAATATAACCTTTTTTGAAAAACGGCCCTCCATTAGCTATTTTTCAACTATGACCTTACATAGATTATTCGGGGTCCTGGGTAGCTATTAGACTTTGCTATCATATGAGCCATCACAATTTGAAGGAATGGAATAAAAACAGGTATCAATGCTATCATTTAGTTAGGGAAGCGCCATTTATCACCTGATTTTTTAGGTAGGTGGGGGTAGAGCAATTATCAGGTCCTATACATAATAAAGTATATATAATATATATAAATATATTTATATATATTATTATATATATATAATTTTTAATATTGAATAACTTTTGATCCACCAGTCCATTTTTGATGATTTAACTACCAAAATGTTCGCCTTAGTGAGCCGGTTCTAAACAAGCCTAAAATTACTAAATTCTAATTACAGGATCCTAAGATCAACAAAGATTTGTATTTTATAAACAATTATTAATAATTAGATATGTCTAATTTGGTACACCTAAGTTCTATGATGAATACCACGTGCCATATCAATCAGAATCAGATTATTTTGGTACCATTTGATTCATCTCATTGAGACTAGTGCTCCTAGGTCCAGTCCAGGTCGGGTCTGGTCCGGGTCCGGTCTGGAATCAGACCAGACTCAGACTCTAAATTTTACTAATTTCAGATTTCAGGCCAGACTCAACTATGAGTTCGGTCTGGGTCTGGTCTAAAATCTGCAGACTGGTCTAAGTCCGAATATAATTATATGTATTTTTTGGCATGAACAAGTTTACTTAGTGCATTTTGTTAGAATAAATTAGTAAAATTTTATGAAACATAAGATCTTATAGAATTTTATTAATAAAATTCTATAAAATCTTATAATTCGCAAATTATTATTAATTAATTCTAACAAAATGCATAAGTAAACTTGTTCAGCACCTAAAAATGTATTAAAACAGCTAGTTTGTTTTTATTTTACTTGAAATTTGGAGAAAAGATACATAATTTTGGATTTTTGATCAAAAAAGTTAAATTTAAGCATCTTTTCTCCAAATTTCAAGTAAACTAAAAACAACCCTGCTGATTTAATATATTTTTAGGTCTAAACAAGTTTACTTAGTGCGTTTTGTTAGAATTAATTAACAAATTTGTGAATAATAAGATTTTATAGAATTTTATTAATAAAATTCCATAAAATCTTATAGTTTATAAAATTTTACTAATTAATTCTAACAAAATGCACTAATTAAGCTTGTATAGCACCTAAAGATACATTAAATCGGCAGGGTTGTTTTTATTTTGCTTAAAATTTGGAGAAAATATGCATAATTTTGGATTTTTGATTAAAAAAGTCAAATTTAAGCATCTTTCTTCAAATTTCAAGTAAAATTAAAAACAATCCTGCCAATTGAATGTATTTTTAGGTGCTAAATGAGTTTACTTAGTGCATTATGTTAGAATTATTTAGTAAAATTTTATGAATCATAAGATTTTATAGAATTTTATTAGTAAAATTCTATAAAATCTTAAGATTCACAAATTTTTATTAATTAATTCTAACAAAATGCACTAAGTAAACTTGTTCAGCACCTAAAAATACATTAAACGAGTAGAGTTGTTTTTATTTTACTTGAAATTTGGAAAAAAGATGCATAATTTTGGATTTTTGATCAACAAAGTCAAATTTAAGCATCTTTTCTCCAAATTTCAAGTAAAATAAAAACAACCCTGCCAATTTAATGTATTTTTAGGTGCTAAACAAGTTTACTTAGTGCATTTTGTTAGAATTAATTAACAAAAATTTGTGAATCATAAGATTTTATAGAATTTTATTAATAAAATTCTATAAAATCTTATGATTCACAAATTTTTGTTAATTAATTCTAACAAAACGCACTAAGTAAACTTGTTTAGCACCTAAAAATACATTAAATCAGCAGGGTTGTTTTTATTTTACTTGAAATTTGGAGAAAAGATGCTTAAATTTGACTTTTTTGATCAAAAATCCAAAATTATGCATCTTTTTTCCAAATTTTAAATAAAATAAAAACAACCCTACTCGTTTAATGTATTTTTAGGTGCTGAACATGTTTACTTAGCGCGTTTTGTTAGAATTAATTAATAAATATTTGTGAATCTTAAGATTTTACTAATAAAATTCTATAAAATCTTATGATTCACAAAATTTTACTAATTTTTTCTAAATTAATGCACTAAGTAAACTTGTTCAACACCTAAAAATATATTAAATCAGCAGTATTGTTTTTATTTTACTTGAAATAAAATGTTAAAATTTGTCTTTTTTGATCAAAACTCCAAAATTGTGCATCAATCTCTAAATTCCAAGTAAAATAAAAACAAACTAGCCGTTTTAATACATTTTTAAGTGCTAGTTTACTTAGTGCATTTTGTTAGTATTAATTAATAAAAATTTGCGAATTATAAGATTTTATAGAATTTTATTAATAAAATTCTATAAAAACTTAATATTCATAAAATTTTACTAATTTATTCTAACAAAATGCACTAAGTAAACTTGTTCAGCTCCAAAAAATACATATAAATATATTTGGACTCAAACCAGTCTGCAAACTTCGGACCAGACCCAGACCAGACTCGGACTTGACTAAAAAGTCTGAATATGAAAAATAAATTTACTTAAAATTACACAAAAGTTAAACTATCTTGGGATCCTGTGATTGGATTTTGATATTTTAGGCTTGTTAAAATCGGCTCACTGAAACGAACATTTTGGTAGTTGAATCGTCCAAAACAGACCAGTAGATCAAAAGTTATCTCATTTTTAATATATATATATATATATATTATTAAATTTTAACCAATCAAATGCTTAGAAAAATTATCAGGTGGGGGTAGGGGGGTCAGCTACTTAGTAAAACCCTAATCAGGTGATTTTTGGCACTCCCCTTACTATTTACTATCATTATTGTAAAATTTTATATGTATCGATAAAATCATAATCAAATAGATATCATACCAACTGTACTACATATGTAATAAAATCAAACTCAAGCTGAGTAGAAAACGTACGTACGTACATACTACCGTATATTCCTGAAAATAAGCTACCTTTTTTGGGCAAAAATTATACGAAAAAACGGGGGTAGCTTATTTTTAGCGTATAGTCATTTTTGAAAAAATTGAAAAACGTACTAATAAAAGGTTGTCCAAATGACACCAAATTTTTACTGTAGGTGTATTTTGATGCGCTAAACAACTTTACTTAATCGACTTTTAAAGTTTACTTAGTAAAAAAAAAGTTTTATATGTAGCAACTGTTAACGCATTTTTTGAGATTTTTGAAAAAAATCAGAGGGTAGCTTATTTTCGAGAATATACGGTACATCTGTAGATTAATTATACTAAATACATACAAGTTCAAATGTATAGTTTATAAATAGCGGTAGTTTAATTTTTTAAAGTTACTTTTTGTATCTCAAAAAAGACAACTAAAAAATGTCAATATCATCTTAAATTTATTGTTAATGCCCACATGGAATAATTAAAAACAAAGATTATTCTATAAATAACAAGGATATTGCTAAAGCTAAAATAGAAATAAGGTAGCAACCCAACCTTGTAATACAAACAATAGTAAATTTTTGGAGAAATAAAACAATACTGAATTAAACTAAAATAATTCTTGTAAACAATTTTTTTGTATATGCACTTTACAGGATGATATTCGGCTAGTTTTGGTCCAGAGATTGATTACGACATGGTTATATAATAGTCTTTGTGCGATAGTTCATCATAAGCAGGTTAGATATCAACTTTTTAACCCGCATTAACTGATCGACATTGATTGATCTAAATTAACCCAGATTCTTACCCTCATCCTAACTTAGGCTGATTGACATCTGACGCAACATTAGTCTGATATATATACAATGAAATAAAAAAGCTAGCAAACTTTGTAGTTTTTATATTATTCTTTAATAATATTTGGTAATTCTATTTAATTGATGATCCGCCAGTCAACTGATGCATGATCATAGTGTAACATGATGCAAATTACTATGTAAATCACTTATAAACGAAATGCCACAATCACCCAAGAAAAAATATTTTTCTACTAAGTTAGTGAGTCATGTCGACTAATTAAAAGTTGTAGAGCTCATCGAGACGCATCTAATAGTGGTTAGATCATAAATTCGGCCTAGTAGATGCGGAGATATCGTCAAAAAACGATTGGGCGACTATATGTAAACAAACATTTGTTTACATAAAATTTTACATAGTCGCCAATCGTTTTTTGAAGATTACTCAGCATCTACTGGGCCAATTTTGATGACCTCACCACTTTTAGATTCGTCATAATGAGCTCTACAACTTTTAATTAATCGGCATGATTCATTAGCTTTATAAAAAAAATATTTTTCCTTGGGTGATCGTGGCATTTCTGCCTATAATATAGATTATGTAATTTGCGTCATGTTACACTATAATCATGCATCAGTTGACTAGCGGATCATCAATAATCATAATTTTTATATTACAATTTCCTTTACTAGATAATTAGACTAAATAGATATTATTAAAGTACAATATAAAAACCACAAAGTTTACTAGATTTTTTAGTTTATTGTATAATACAAATGAGCTACTCAATGATCTTAAAGAATATTATAAACTGTAAAAAGAATTTTTTAATAAATTGTATAATTATATTATAATTAATTTTCTAATTTAAAATAGTTGTCTTTAAGGGTAAGGTGTCAATATTTCCATTTTTATATAAAATAGATTGTAGATCAACTTTGTATAACCATATCATATGATTTACATATAAACATTATATGATTCGACCAATGAGGATTATCAAATTTTTGTGTAACCCAAAAAAAACATATAGTGACCTCAGAAAATTTAATTCTATATGAAGTTTATTTTTTTAAAGAGATGCATTTCTTACAACTTCACTATTATAAACAAGCTACTTTAAACTACAGTTGCCTCTCTCTAATCCAAACTTCTCTAAACTGAACACTATTAAACTCTCTCTAAACTGAACAAAATCTCCTAGAACATTTGTAAATTTTATTATAAAGTTTGGATAAGCCATATATAACTTTTGAAAACTGAACATTTTCAAATTTTTACATAGTAAAAAAAAGCAGTCCCAACAGTTCAGATTAGAGAGAGTTAACTGTATATATTATATAAATATAGTAAAAATTGACTCAGATAATAAAAAGGTTTATTAGAAGCATATTTTTATTTATTATATAAAAATTCAATCTACCATGTAGATCATATGAAAAATGATCTACATACACCCTATCCTTAAATAATTTTAGTAGATTTATTTATAATTTTTTGTAATAATTAACCAATTAAATTAATTAAAAAATTAATTTTGCAAATAAACTTTTATAATTATTAGTAAGGTTTTATATTTAATTTTATATTTAAAATATAAATTTATTGTATTTTTAATTTTTACAATTTTTATTAAAATATAATAAATAATGAAAATTATTTCGATTCACAGGCTTTGAAATTCACACTCCTGTTTCAAATAAGTTTTCTATTTAAGTTAGAGTTAGGGTTAAGGTTAGTGTTAGAGTTATAAAAATAGCAATCTTTATAGTAAAATTTAGCAAGGAATTTTTTTCGCATAAAAAGTAGTAGTTTTATAAGCTAAATTTTGCGTTATAAGTAATTTTTTGATTATTTCGTAAAAAAACTTTGTTTTTGTTATCAAAAAAAAATGCAGATCATGCTAATTCTGCAATTTTAATTGGCAGATACAGGGCTATGAATTTCACAACCTGTTAAAATTAGCAATACTCTAAATAAAATAATATAGTACTATTTATTAATCTGCTACTAAAATAAATCAAACTATAATTACAACAATATATTTATTCAGTATAATTTTATAATATTAATTAATATTTAAGTATATAATAAAAATTAAATTAAAGAATATAGAAATATAGAAAAGTTGTTATTGATTATTTGAACAAACTATTCCAAAATGCTAACTTGTAAAAAACATCTGGTTAGAATAATTTTTATTACAAGACTTCTGTTAAAGTATTTAAAAACAAGAGCCAACTTATATATGATTGAAAAAGAATTAAAAAAAAGTTTTATAGGCTTGGTTTTTCTAAAGTAAAATACAAAAACTAAATAATATAGTTAGTTTTTAACCAAACTGAAAGATTTTGACAAATACTTAATTTTGGTTAAGCTGTTTGTATTTGTATTCTATTTTATTTGCTACAAATCTTATAAATATATTTACAAACTCAAGTGGCTAATATAGTAGAAGTTGGTTTTTGTTTATAATTAAAGTTATCTAAAATTTCACCAGATTGTTTTTTAGAAATATAGCTTTTATATAAATATTTGTGATCAAATAAAATCAAGTTTTCCACCAACTTTTACTGAAAACGATTCTGATAATACCAGTATGTAATACAAAGAAATTATATTAAGTTTTTGGTATTTTAAAATAAAATAGCTAATAAAAATCTTTAGTTTTTTTAATTAAAAGTTTCTAACTTCACATAAGCAAGTTATAAAGTGTTAAATATTATTAACCAGTCAATTAGTTACAAAAAAACTATAAAGAGATATCGCAAGATAATGTGAAATTAATTTTTAGTCTTTATAATCAAAATTTGTTATTTATAAAATATCAAATTTCTTTATACCACACCTGAACTCTTTTTTACTAGCCAGAAACTATATATATATATTTCTATATAACAAACTATTATATGACTTAGATATAAAGTTATATGATTGGTTTAGAATTATAATTCATATGTACAGCAAATCATAAATTATACGAATATGAAAATTATCTGGACCCCAGGATTATGGTTAAAAAATTTTACTACAGCTATAATGCAAGACATTTTTAACTAAAATTTAATCTATGAAACTATTTTTATATGTTATAAAATTTTATTATGACTTAACTTAATTAAAAGATTCTTTTCTGAATCTAAAAGTACAAAGTTTTACTAGAAATTTTTTGAATCCTAATTTTGCTCATATCAAAAATTATATTATATTTAATTTATTGGCAGTAGTGATATAAACCAAACTAGTTGAAATGTTCCAAACTGCATGATAAATAGTATCACAGTTTTAGCGATAATAACAGCATGATAAATACCTAATGTAATACTAATTATTATATAATTTGGGACATCCCAATTAGTTTGTCTAGTTGTACATATGTATATACCTTTTTTTATTAATTTAGTAATTTAATTGTGCATATCAATATATTAGTTTAATGTTAAATAAATCTTTCATTGTATATAAAAAAAATTGAGATTCTTGATTATATATATTTGATTTTATTGGTTAACTCTATATACCAAATAGAGAGTATACTTTATAAAGTGAACTCATTTTATACCAAACAAAAACTTCTAGAACATGCAGTTCGGTATAGAAAGATTCGACTATATAGTTTTGTTATTTTTAGCAAATTAGATCAAAATTGAGGGATGGCTAAAGCCATGTACCCACGTGATTTTTTGAAATTTTAGTTAAAATTCGTATCAAAGACTGTTTAGCATTAGGGTCGGGGTTAGGGTTAGGGCCAATATAGGTAAAATTACCTTCCCGACATTTTTTATTAATGGCCCAAGGTAGATTTAGAATGCTGTTTTTATGTTCTTGCGTTTTTTTTGTTTTTTGACTTCTTCGAGCTGATCCGTATAAACAAAATTTTGCGACTCCGTTTGGTTGATTTTACACGAAAATATCACGTGGGTACATGGCTTTAGACGACCCCCAAAATTGGCCAAATCCAGTTATGGCCTATATGAGATGTCCAGGGTTATATTAAAGGCATTTATATAGTAACTCTAAAATGTATTATTAAATTACACAAAATTTGAATATTCTTGGAATTTTATAATTGGATTTTAATGATTTTGGGCTCATTAAAATTATTTTATTAAAATAAAACTTTGGTAACTAAATAGGCTAGCAGATCAAAGAATATCAGCAATTCTGTAACTTAGCCTATATATAATGATTTCATTAATTAATAATAAAATTATACAAAATAATATGATTCTTTAAATTTTACTAATTGATTCTAACTTTGTGTTCTAGATAAACATGTGCATATTTTATTGTTCAGAGTGAAGCGAAGAACCTTTAGTTTCTCTGTATTATAATATAAAATTTACTTTCTTGATACATTACATATTAAAATATCAAAAGCATAACTTTGTATTTTCCGTCTGTTCACTCACATGATTTTTAAACTATTTTTAATTGGTCATGTATAGCAATTTATGGAATTGATTTTTATATTTTTATTTTATTTAGTATTATGTCACATCTCTATATATAAGTTTCCTATAGTAATGTGATCTCAGTAATACTTGTTTTTGTATTACAAAAAAAATGAGCTGAGACATTACAAAAACCAGACAACCAATATGAAATATGGTTCATCGTGGGCTTTTGCATTAGTAAATTGTTAAAAAATCATAAAAACATAAAATTTTTTAAAACTGTACAAAAAAAAGTATTACTGAAAAATTTATATGTACTTTATTGTACTTTATTGTTCAGTAACACTACTTTTTTCAGTGCCACTTTTTTGTATAATAAAATTGTTTGTTAGGGTGGTGACAGATATTACGTAATATTTTAGGGGGGAGGGGGGGTCTCTGATATTTTATGTTAAATATAGAAGTTTATAATAGCCAATCAAATTGCTCTTATGTAGGGGGAGAGGGGTAGGGGGTATAGTAAAATTATATTACGTAATATATGTCATCACCCTTATCATCTGTAAACAAATATAACCAAAATTTGTCGATTTTTGGCAAACACAATTAAAGAAAAGTAAAATCACATTTTACAAAAAATTCTATTAGTGAAAGTGTTCTTTAGCTTTTAATAAAACTTATTCTTTTTACCCGCGAGGATAAATTAGTCCTAAGGGGATGTAGGTAGCATCCGGGACTGTCTTCGACTGACTAATGTATCGGAGGGCTGTACCAGTAATCACAAGTAGGATTGACATGCAAAGCGTTGGACCAGAGGGTTTAAATAGGCAATCCCCTAGTTGGGTTGTAGGTATGGCAACTAGTGTAGAACCTTCGGGCAGACTACTTAAATTAGACAACCAAAAGTTGTACGTGTGGCTAGTTGTACTCTCATTCAATGTAACTCAATTGTGGGTGCGCCCAAAGAGGTGCCCTTGATCCACAGGCTTGATTAAATAAACTCTCACCCAAAGCGGAAACTTTAACACAAAAAAAAAAATAAAATAAAATAAAACTTATTCTTTAAGCCAAAAAAATACTATTTAGGGGTATTCACAAATAATGTTATACAAGAGGGATTTGATGAACGATAATGTTTTTCCATATAAGTAGAAGGAGAATCAAAAAATATAATGTAAATTTTTTAGAAAAAATTGTCTAAAAACTGAACCAGTAGTTCAAATTTAATGATTTTGGTACTATTCGATTTGTTTTGGTGAGAGGAGTCGAATGGTACCAATTTCATTTCATTTGATCACTGGATCAAAAGTTATTGGCCAAATACTATTGGTTATATCTTTTCTTATAAAATTACTATATAACCAATAGTTTTTTGTAAATATCTTTTGATCCAGTAATCCAAATGACATGATTTTAGTATCTTTGGGTTCGCCTTACTGAGACGAATCGAATGGTACCTAAATCATCAAAATCAGATTACTGTGTTACAACATATTCAAGTTTTTGTAAAATTTTATATATAAACATACGGATTTTGAAAAATTTTTTTATACACGTTACTCTGGTTATATCAACATTTTTGGTTCATTAGTAAAAAAATTCAAAATGTCGATACAGTGAGTTATACCGACATTTTATATTAAATTTTTAAAAAAAAATGTCAGTATAGAAAGATTTTACTATGATGTCGTTATATCCAGATGTCGGTATAACCAGAGTGACGTGTATAGTAGAGGGTGGTCAAGCGCTACTATGAGAGGGTACATAACGTTATTTATAAATGCTCACTTACTTATAATAGTTTTTATTGTTTTAAATATAGCAAAATTGTTTGTTATTATCTGAGAACAAATGTGACCAAAATTTGTTGATCTTTGGCAAACACATTTAAAGAAAAGTAAAATCGCATTTTACAAAAAATTCCATTAGCGAAAGTGTTCTTTAGCTCTTAATAAACTTTATTCTTTAAGCCAAAAAAATATTAGTTACTTATAATGGTTTTTATTGTTTTTATAGCAAAATTGTTTGCTATTATCTGAGAACAAATATGACTAAAATTTGTCAATCTTTGGCAAACACATATTCATAATGTAAAGAATATATAAATAAACCCATTATTTGGCCAATTAAAAATAATTTTTAATTGCTACTTTTTTGACTAGTTTTTAAAAAAAATAAAAAATTCTTTTCGTATCAATACAAAACATCTTTAATTAATATTTAAAAATTGTGATTTTGATTTACCGTATATTCCCGAAAATAAGCTACTTCAAAAATAAGCTACCCTTTGATTTTTTTCAAAAATCTCAAAAAACGCGTTGATAGTTGCTACATATAAAACTTTTTTTCTGCTAAGTAAACTTCAAAAGTTCGATTAAGTAAAGTTGTTCAGCGTATAAAAATACACCTATAGTAAAAATTTGGTATCATTTGGACAACTTTTAATTAGTACGTTTTTTAATTTTTACAAAAATGTCTATATGCTAAAAATAAGCTACCCTACATTTTTTCGTGTAATTTTTGGCCCAAAAAAGGTAGCTTATTTTTGGGAATATACGGTAGCAACATATTCAATTTATTCTTGTAGAAAAAATCTTATTCTTCGATCTTATATTATAATTTCAAATAACCAAAATATTAAGGCATTATTATATTAAATCGCCAAATTAATTTATTTAATCTAAGTTATTTGAAATAGATTTTGGCAACATTCAATTTAATCCAATAATTCAAACCTTTTATCCATTCAAACAAATTAATAAATTTATCAAAAAAAATAAATTTATTACCAATATCGAAAAACTGAAAAATGAAGCAACAACTAAAACAAAAAAAAACAAGAAAAAAGAATTTGATATATATTCTTCTCAATTTTTTTAACATATTCTTGATGCAATTTGACGAATTTGACAGGGTGTAAGTGAGATTTTCTGGGTCACGTGAACTCTGAATTACTGACTCTACTCCAGATAATCGTCACATTACTGCTATATTAGTGATGATTGTATATGTGTACCCAGATAATTTTTTTTAATTTTTATTTTTTTTTTGTATTTTTTTTAGGTTAATGATTCTCTTTCACCGTAGTTGGAGTCGTTATTAATGAGTCGTCATTAATGAAGTCGTCATTAATGGTGCCATTGTTAATAGAGTTGTTGTTAATGAAGTTGTCGTTAATGGAGTCGTCATTAATGGAGTCATCATCAATAGAGTCGTCGTCAATGGAGTCGTTGTCAATAGAGTTGTTATAGGTGCCGTGAAGCCATTATAGATGAGTTGCCTTTGCTAGTATTTTTTTTGTTGTCACATCTCTACTTTCACCTTTTTTTTCTATAATCATTGGTTTCAGTTTCGTGCCGTCCATTTTGGTGCTACAATTATGGTAGGGGATGCGTATTTATATTGTCTTTGGGGTAGATTTCATCGTTTGATTTGCTTCTAGTATCACTGGTATTTTTTATTTGTTATATCTTTAACTTTTCCACTTCTTTCTGTAGTTGTTTTTCATGTGCTGTTATAAATGGAACTACCACTATTCGTGTTGCATTTGTGGTGGCCATTTCGCCATGATTGGAGGTATCATTGCTTATAATAGGTTTCTTGCAGGGTTAGAGTGAATTGGTTGTTAGAGTTAGGATAAGTTAGTTGGTAGAATTAGGGTAAGTTGATTAGTAGGTTAGGGTAAGATAGTTAATATGTTAGGGTTAGTTGGTGTTAGTTGGTTAGGCTGTTTTCTTAGATTTGTTTATTTAGTCTGCAATGAAACGATTTACTGAAATAAGAGCTTCTAAAGTGTTTTTGTTCGTCGTACCTGGTTTTGCCAATCTTGTTCCTATGATTATTTTTCTATAAATAAAAAAAATAATTTCAATAATTAATTTAAATAAATAAAATAAATTAATAGCGAATTAAAAAATAAATAATTAATTAATTTAAAAAAATTAAAATTGAAATGAATTTAAACAAATTTAAAATTAAATAATAAATAAAAAAATTAAACTGATTAAAAAAAAAAATAAGACAAATATAAAAATTAAATAAATAAATAAATAAATTAAAAGATTAAAGAAAAAAATAAATATTAAAAAAAAAACCAATTATAAAAAATTAAGTAAAAATAAAAATAAATAATAAAATATAATAATTTAAAGGAGTTATCTATATATCGCACAGTGCGATACTCTTATTTATCGCCCAACCAATCAAATTTCAGAATCAGGTGTTAACATAAAAAATACAAAAAACTTAAATCAAAATTTTGTATAAGAAACAGCCCTTCGTGTTCTAACAAAAAAAATTCCTTGCAACATTTTGATATAAACTATACATCACTCTAACCCAAGACCACACTTACCCAGTACTTACCCTAAGGGGCGTGCCATTTATTATGTAATATTTTTTACTTAATAGCTACCTCTAACCATGTATAGTGTTATCATTTTATCTAATACTAATTGATTAATATAACATATAGACGTGATCACTACCTTTGACCATGTATTCATGATAAAAATTATGTAATAAATGGCATGCCCCTAACCCTAATTAAAATCAAGTAAAGTGTTTTGTTTTTTTATTGTTTTAATCACACATTACACCTGTACTTATAAAGTGCGATATATAATTGTATCGCATTGTACGATACATACATTTTTTCTAATTTAAAATATGATTTAAAAAAAAAAAATTTAAATTAAAAAAAAATGAAAAAATTTAAAAAACTTAAAAAATTTAAGGAAAAATATATGTCTTGCATTTAGCGATTTACATTGCATCACACATCTCGATTTTGATTGGTTAATTGTTAAATTATAATTTTGAAGTTATTTTTTATTTTAACAATATCTCATATAATATTAATAAAAAATACTTTTAAATAATGCGCTTATATGCAAAATTTCATGCTGAACAAGTTTACTTAGGTGCCAAACAAAAATTATCTTAATAGAATTTTAGAATATTTTCATTTTTTTATTTTTTCTTTAGTTTTTTGATAATATCTTAAAAGTCTACTAAAATAATCTTCCTAAGTTCTCTAAGTAAACTTGTTTAGCATGAGATTTTACATATAGGCGAAAAAATTTTTTTATAATATCTTTAATTTTTCTTAGGATAGTAGATTTTTTAAATTTTGTTTACATTTTTTGTCTTTGTTTACATTCGATCATTACACAAAATTCAATCATCTGATTTGTATGATCAGAGGTGCGAAAAATAAGAATACCCACTTCCCGCAGGATATAAATAACCCCAAAATTTAAAATAAAAAAATTAAAATAGTTAAAAAAAAACGAAAAAATAATTAAGAATTAAAAAAAAAATAATAAAATTAAATTAAAAAAAAATAAAAATGGTTTAACGGTTAAAAAAAAATATAAAAAAAAAATATAAAAAAAAGATAAAAAATAAAATAAAAAAATAAAAAAAAACAAAATAAAAAGTCTCAATTTTAATTAAATTAAAAATTACAATCTTAATAATGCACCAAGATCGATTTAAACTTCTTGTGCGCGTGTTGTTGGGCGGATCCAGAATAGCTAACCCAGATTGGCTATTTCCTCTCCAGGAGTTTGTATTACCGTGCAAATAAGTAATCATATGATTACGTGATCTTGACCTGGATCGGATATCGGATTATCACGTGACCCAGAAAATTCTACCTATATCCTGGTATAGTCGCAATTTGACCAAAGAAGCATTATTAAAATATTTTGAAAAAATAGTTAACAAAAAAACAGAAAAACAAAAATATTTTATTAGTAATTATATTATTGTAAATGAAAATTATAAAGATGAATCTTTTCATAAACATGCGTATATTAAACTGGATAAAAAAATACAAATTCGAAAAAAAACTTTTTTCGATATTAAGTTAGAAGATGGAACAATATATCATCCAAATATTCAAGAAGTTCGATCAACTAAAGCCATTATTGATTATATTTTAAAACATAGCAATTATATTTCTAAGTATAAAATAGATAATTTACAAATTGTACAGATTATTATTGAAAAAGAAATCAAAAAAGGTAGATATATTACTAACAATAAGCTTGCCAAAAAATAACCTAAAACATATACTTTACAACAAGTGATTAATTGATTGAAAAACAAAAATTGAAGAACAATATTATAAATCTCCTGGAAAACATTCGTTGAATTTTATTATGGAAATAAAACATATAGAAAATCATTCTATGCTGAAAATTTTGATTAAAGTGGCACATTGGCATGATAAATTTTGGTTTGATGGTTATGACAAACAAGCAATTTTAATTTTAGATGATTTTGATAGTACTCAATTATCTTTTTCTACTTTTTAAAAAATTTTATCTGGACAACAACGAAGATTAGAGATTAAAGGTTCACAAGAATTAATTTATATTAAACACATAATTATTACTAGTAATTATTCATTAAATGAATTATATAAATGATAATTACAACCAAGGCCAATTAGATTGGTGTAATGATGCAATTTGGTATTATAAAAAATTACAAAATAGTTTTTCTTATCAATATTTTGAAAGAAAATTGTGAAACAATTAATAATAATTTAGATATTATTAAAAATATTTTCATAATAATTATAGTTCAATTTCTTTTAATAATAATTATTAAGATAGTGAAACAAATAATGATAATTATTTACCAATTAAAAAAATATGAACAATTTTAGCTAAAAGAAAAAAATAATCAATTAGATTCTGAAACAAGTAGCATTAATTCCCAAGATTCAGAAAATACAAAAAAATAAAGCAAAAAAAAAATCAAAAATGCCAAAGTTAATAAAAGATGTTTGGAAAAAATTTGCTTAAAAAAAACAAAAATAATTCTTTATTTTCTGTTTAAAACAAATATTAAAAAATACATAACTTATTTTTATTTTTAATTTTATTTAGTTTATTTTTAAATTGCATATTTATTTTTTTATTTTTTATTTTTTTTTAATTAAAGTGCCCGTCTTGGGACTTAGGAATTTTATTCAAGATATTAGGGCCGTCGGTAACCTCTAAGAGGAATACCGGCATTTGTTACATAGACGAGGATACATTTAGCCACACATACACTTTTGGTGTCTAATTTAAGCGGTCCGCCCAAGGGTTCCACACTAGCTGCCATACCTGCAACCCAACTACGGGAATTGCCTATTTAAACCCTCTGATCCACAAGATGAGGATACATCTAGCTACACGTACACTTTTGGTGTCTAATTTAAGTGGTCCGCCCAAGGGTTCCACACTAGCTGCCATACTTGCAATCCAACTACGGGAATTGCCTATTTAAATCCTCTGATCTATGTTCCGCCTGCCAACCCATCTTGTATCACCAGAACATGCTCGTTACATAAGTCAGTCAGCAAGTTCCGGATACTTATCCATTGCCTTAGGACTCAGCCGGGTATTCCTGGTCCTGTTATCCTCGACAGGAGACATGGTAAAGCGGTACCTGTCCCATATCAGGTATTCACCTATACTTCAGTACTTAATGCTATGACCAAGGCCAACATTTGCGAGACAGGGTTACCTCTGTTCTCTTACCAATATCTACTTCTGCCCTTGTAAGGTTCGCTCCAACCCCGGTACCCACTATCACTTTCCTACCGGTCCTTTACCAATTTTCCCAGACTTCCAATCCAGTTGGCCTGGAAGGGTTGATCTACCCAGCATTAGGTGCCATCATGGTTTTTCTCCCCTGGTACCTACTTCTATAACATAGGTCCTTTACCTCCGGTACCCAATCCGGCGGCCAGGTTGGTAGATCTTGTCCCTGAGGTCGACGTCCGGTACTTCAGCTACATATTTATTTTTTATTTTTTAATAAAGATTATATGGGGTGTCTTCAATTAAAAGGGTCCATTTTTACATTTTTTTGAAAAATGAGTTTTCGTTAAATTCATATAAATTTTGACATGATTGACTTTTTTTAATTATAAATGAAAGTTGAATTACATAATAAAAAATCAAGATAATGTAAAAAGAAAAATTATATGAGGCTGTGTAGAGCCAACACGTCACGAGTTTACCCGATAGTCACCTGCCGTTTTTAACCAATCAATATCGTGAAATTTGATTGATCCCGGATCAGTCCGAAAATCAAAACAAATAATTAAACTCAAATATCTCAAAATAAAATATATGTAAAAATGGGCCCTTTTAATTGAAGACACTTCATATATAATATAGTTTGCAAATTAATTCTAATTATAATAGTTTTTGTTTATTTAACAAATTAAAAATAATATTTTGGGTGTAGCGATTTAGAGAAGTTGGTAAGTTGTCACCACCAAGTGGCGGTCTAGGGTTCAAATCCCACTGGCGATGCTTTTAAAAAATAGACCTGTGTTCCGGTAACCATTTTCTGTTTATCGGTTGGGTACATCACTTGTAGTCCTTGGTAACCATCTCGAATGGAGCTTTTGGGCGAAGTTGTGCCTTGTGACACAGATAAATTCAAGGAACTGGGGAAACGGAAGCCCATTTGGCAAGACCCGAGCAAGGAAGTAGTGAAGATCTTTGACGGTGCTACCAAAACTGGAATATTGGACCGGAGCTGAAGAACAGGACGTTACCCTCAGGGACAAGGTCTACCAACCTGGTCGCCAAATCGGGTACTGGAGGAAAAGGACCTATGTTATAGAAGTAGGTACTAGGGGAGAAAAACCATAATGGCACCTAATGCCGGGTAAATCAACCCTTCCAGGCCAAATGGATTGGAAGTCTGAGATGTATCAGTGAAAGACTGATAGGAAAGTGATGGTCGATACTGGGGTTGGAGTGAACCTTACAAGTAGAGTTCGAGGCACAGAGACATGGGCATGCCTTTTGGGGCATGCCGAAAAGCTAATAGGCATCCCCTAATCATGTGATAAGCAATTAAATCATTGGCTAAAAATCATTAATAATATTTTTATAACTATGACGCAATATTACAAATCAAAACTATATATGATCATTTATAATTTAAGCTTACGCCAATTTTTTATTTCTTAGCAGAAAATTTTAACGTCAATTGACTCTTTTCTATCCCATTAACAAAGTTACAGAGCCATTTTTTTACATTACATATAAACCCTTCTAATTATTTTATTTATATTTATCTTTGGATAACTCGAACAAAATTTAAACTGCTAGTAGAGTTTTTTTTTAATTAATAAAAAATTTGGCTCTGTAACTTGGATTGTAGAAACCTTTTATTAATTTGTTTAAATTTTTTTAGGATTCTATCTTTTAGTTGTAAAGGCCCTGCATCTAAATCATTGTCGCCAATAAAATATTAATAATATCTAATACCGTGTAATAATTAAAAATTTTTTTATATAATTTTGATTTACTTAGTTTACGACCACCCCAACTATGCATGCAACAAAAGTAAAGCGCATATACTTTTACAATTATGCGCATATGACATAATATCGCATGTACTCGGTCCCTTGGGACCAAATGAAGTCGACACACTATATATGCATTATAAAACCTTACTTTTAAGAATTAACCAAATTCCTAAATTTAACATAATGTTATAGAATGATAGTTTATTATATTACCTTATTATTTTATTATTTTATTTTTATTATTATATTTTATTATTATATTGTATTATATTATTATCTTGAAAAGTTAGAATAGTTGATACCGCTTATAACGATTATCACGCTTATAACGCTTATAACGATTATCACGTTTATAACGCTTATAACGATTATCACGCTTATAACGCTTATAACGATTATCACGCTTAT
>QKWP01002451.1:0-11755 GCA_003550325.1 Gigaspora rosea
AAGAGGTGTTCATGTAATAAATATATATGTGCTTCTTCAAACACATAATCAATTCTGCTTTCTTTAAAAGAGATTCTGATATATTGTTTTTTATAAAACATAGGATATTCTTCTTGTAGATAGGTTAAAAAGGAGCCAACAGTTTGTGGTGAAGGTAAAGATTGTAATCTATGGTAGTATAAAAATTTGTTGTAGCATGATGATGGTTCATAAATCTCAAATAGATTAGGATGAAAATTGATATTTGTTCTTTCCATATTATTAGTAGGTAAGCTAGAATGATTGTCAGAATCATCTGGTAACAATTCATATTCATCATATATCCCTTGTTCTTTAGGGTAGATAGAGCCGTATTGTTGTGTAGATAATAAAGAATGTGTATAATGCAAGTGTAGTATTTCAGTATGGCATGATGAAATGGTATTTGAAGTACTAGCATTATTATCTGGTAGCAATTTGTCATCAGGATAAGTTAACACTAAATTGTTGGGGTTAGAAAGTAATATCTCAGAGGGAGATAATGATATGGGTTCTGAGATATTTGGTGCAATGTCTTCTACAGCACTCACCGCATGCCCAGCTTGCATGGCTCTACAAGATTCAGAAGTTCTCAGGTTAAGCGTTAGAGGACCGTCATAATCTAAATCTTCCGGGTAAATAGGCTTTACCACCTGCCTACTTACATCATTTTCTTCACTAACTACTAAGAATGTATCTTTTAGTGAAGTGGTAGCTGCATCTATGTGGTTTGTAGAAGACAGTATTACTGAAAAGGGGTTTCTCTCAAAAAGAGAGATTCTTCAATTAAAGATGGAATTTGAAACTTGATATTAAATTTTGTAATCAGAAGTTTTTCAGCCTCAGGGTATGCATTTGTTTTATAAAATTTGACTATTTGTGAAAAGGATGGTTGCTTATCTTTAATTAGATCAAAGTAGGTAATTATTCGTACTAGGAAGTCTGTATCGATAATTTTATTGGTAACTTTATCAATGGCTGATTCTTTGTTAAGGTTGTCAATATTATGGTTTTGTGCAACAACTTGCTGATATGATATTAAATATTTATAGAAGAAGGCATTTCGACGACCTTCTCTTGTTTCTGCTAAATTGTCTGTACAATAAAGTGCTTCAGCTTCATCTGCAAGTTTGTCAAGAAGTTTCGTTGGAAAAGGTTTGTCAAATGTAGCTTTGTGTTCACTATTTGTATGAAATATTGATTCATCAATATGAAGGTCTTCTATATTAAAAGTCTTTTTTGGAAAGGATTCAAATGAGTTATCGAGTATATGCTTAAATAGTTTAGATGTATCATGTTGGTGATTTTCATTTATAAATGTGCAGTCTGTGTGTTTGCAGGTAAGGGGAGTAACAAAAATCAGGTTATTTTTTAGGGGGGAGGGGGGTAAAAAAAGTTGAAATTATATATAAGAACCTGACTATTTATATATTGAGGAAGAGGGAGGGGGGTAGGCCTCTGATAAAAAATAATCAGGTGATTAATGACACTGCCCTAAGAATATGATAATTGATAGAGAAAGGCATTCATTACGCCTTTCTTGAAAACTATATGGTTCACAGAAGATAAATTTAATAGATAGAAGATTTCTAAGCTGAGAAATAAATTTTTCCTTATTTCCTTTTTAAGGGTATTGAAAGTTTGTTCTTTATCTAGTGAATTAGTAAATTGACGATTGTAAATAGGGAAAAATTGTTCGAACCATTTTTTAAAATGATCAAGGGAGTTGTTGAGTGAAGGAATGGAGAAATTTTTAAGAAATAAAGATTTAGGAATGTTAAAAAGAAGGTTAATATTAAATTTGTTGACATGCTTAATTGTAAGGTATCTTTTTGTTTTATCTGTAGAAACTGTATATGGATAAAGATTGTATGTTTTAGGCCGAAGATTTAAATCTTCTGCAAATTTGTTATAGTTGATTGCTTGATAGTTTTCAGATAAATAAAGATGTATACGTGCTAAGTTCAGGCAGAATTGAAGTCTATTTTCTGGCTTATAAGGAGGAATTGTAGCTGCAGATGCAAATATCTCAGCATAGTTAAGTTTAGTAAAAAGAATAGTTGTAAATTTGTGAATTAGAAGTTTAAGGGTCTTTTCACGAATTTCAAATGATATTTTGGTTTTTTCATTTATAGTTGGGTTTTTTTGGTAAATAAAGCTAGTGAGAAAATCAGGGCTTTCTCATGCCATTGTTCTAATGATATAGTGAAAACTTGCTTTGAGAGGTTTGCTATTTTTTGTTCCTTCTTTAATAATACTTCCAGGATAGAAATTATGAAGATGTGATTTAAGGAAGTTGTATAATAAAGAAGATGTATTTGTTTGAAGCTTGTTATTGGATTCCATTTCTTCAGTAATTGGGAAGTTTGCAAGCCAATCAAAAGTTGGGTTAGATTTGGCATGGGTATTGGAAGTATTGCTAGAAGTTGAATTTTTATTAGAAGGTGTTTGCTGTTCTTTATTAAGAGATTGTTGTTGTTTTTGTTGCTGTTGCTGTTGTTGTTGCTGGAAAATAGTGTTAGTGGAATTACTAGAGATATTATCTATATCCATTGAAGAGTTTTGTGAATCTTCAGTTGAAGTAAGTGGACCAAGAGTTGAAAAGAGAGGATTAGATGAAGATTTTAATTTACTAGAATAAGTGTGTTTGACATTTGATTGGGTTTGAGAAGTTTGAAAAGTTTTATTTGTATTAATATTAGAGAGTAGCTTTGCTGAAGATTGGGTAGAAAGAGCAGTAGATTGAGTTGAAGAAGTGGATGTTAATATAGCTGAAGAAGTAGTATAGATTGGTAAATTGAAGGTTGTTGTTTGGGGATCTCCTTGGGATGGTTGTGTGTATTTTGTAAATTTTGAAAAAGCGGAGTCAAGTTTTTTCTAGAATCTTCAAGATGAGAAATAGTAGATGAAATATTTAAAGAAGAAGTGGTTGAGAGGGAAGAAGAGAGTGCTGGCAATAAAATAGCACAATTTGTATGATAAACTTCCTTGGCAACAAGAACATAGCTTTCAGTTGGATGGTGTTTATTGTTATAAATTCTACAGGTAATTGATTTAGAACATTTAGGACATGTGTGTTGGCATAGTTGAGGTGTAGGTGAAGGTGGAATGTTGTCAGAAGTTTGAGAAATTTGGTTAATAAGTTCAACAGTTTTGCTATTTTGTTTTTTTCCCATTGCAATTTGAATAAATTCTTTATGAGGTTGATAGATATTGTTTTGAACTGAGATGAATTTTGTGTGATATTTGCGGCATAAACATGTAACTACCGATGTTGTTGATGGAGCATGAAAGAAGTGTGTTGCTTTATTAGTTCTAGTAGTTCTAGTGTGACAAGTAGTTGGTTCCTAGTTTGGAGGAATTGCTTTTAAGTTATTTTCTTGTTCATCTTCAAATAGAGCAATACCAAAGCTTTGTGCATAATAAATATAAAAGTAGTCAAGATCAGCGGTATCTGGGTCTTGTTGAGTTAATGTTGGCATATTGAAATAAGTTTTGCAGTAAAAAGGTATATGGAGTATAAAGTGATAAAGAAACAAAATAAAGTAAAATAAATTTAAGAAAATTTAATTATAAAGAGAGTATTGAATTTAAGGTGGATTTTGTAAATATAAAAACAAAGTAGTATATTTATCAAATTTAAATAAATAGAGCAAAATAATATGTATTTAAGATTATTCGAGCAGAGGATAAATTTAATAAATAGGATAATAGAGCAGAGATTGAAGAGAGCTTCACAAAAAGGTATAAGTTGTTTTGTATAACGTAATACCAACTAGGCAAGTATATGTTACACAAGTCACGTGCTATTTATATCACGTGTTATACAAGTTACGTGTTACACAAGTCACGTGTTACACAAGATATGCAAGATTGTATAATTTAGATAACGTGCTTTGTATAAATTAAAGAGGTTACAAAAGGTGTAAATATTTGCCTTGTGTAAAATTAATTAATAGTTTGTTTAATTAATTGAAAACCAATTAATTTCAGGTTATTAAAAATGTGGGTAGCACGATTTTATGTTACACAAAAAACGCCTATAGGGGTATTTTTGTAGTAGAGTTAAAAAAGACCAAAATAAAAAAAATAAAAAATAAAAAATAGGAAAAAAATATAGAAGAGTTAAAGGGTTTTTAAGTATATCTTAGTCAGTTTTAGGACTACAAACTTGAAATATAGCTTGTTGTGATGAGAAAAGTATGCTTTTTAACTTTCTCTTAGTTTGCAAAATAGATTAAAAAAGCCGTTTTAAATGTATTTCAAAAAAAATACAATTTTAGGCCAAAGGGCCTTTGCTTGATAAGTTTAATGAATTTTGCAATAAAATTTTAATATTATATATATTTTTAAGAGTAGAACAAGTTTATTTAAAAGTAGAAGCCAGGTTAACTTAATAAATTATAAAGTTATAAGGATTTTTTAAATAATTAAGTTTGAAAATTTCGTGTACAAGTGATTAACAGAAAGAGTTTTTATCTGTCTTATTTCTATTGATGGCAGCCCATATATATATAATATATATAATAAAAATTTCCTTTTCTGGTGTTTCATGGAAATTTTTTATATCGATCTTTGCATTAAAGAGACACAACAGCCAAAAATGAAATGATTCATTACATATAACATATAACAAACATTACACAACCATATATGGTAGATCACGATGGTCAGCCCAAAATTATAAAATGCACATTTTACGATTTTAAGAGAGTGGTTTTAAGGCGTTAAAAAACATTAATATAAGCCTTATTCTGGTGTGACCACGTTAGAATACTTGATTGGCCAATAGTTGATATAAGCCTTATTTTGGTGTGACCACATTATAAGCCTTATTTTGGCGTGACCAGGCATCCGATCATCCAAAAAACGGTTCGTAAATTTCCTTGACAATCAGTGATTATCATTTCATCAACCCAATAAAAGATCCAATGAAAAAAAATAAAAAATACCAAATATCAGATAGACAAATCAAATTGCATCAGGTCACCAATTTTGCGGCGAAAATTTTTGCCTTTACTCGTTAGTTATTGCAACTGCGATATTGTTCATATGTGCGGTTAAGATAGGATATAAGGCGTGATGAATTTATACGTAAAGAATATTGACGTGATGCATTCATGCATGAAAAATAACCAAAATTTGACGAATAAGTCATGCGGACCAATCAAACTTAAGATTTTGCAGACAAATACCACTCCAAACAGCATAAAACCATACACTTCGTGATTGCATCACTCCGTTCCTGGTATTGCAATTTTAAATCAACATGTGTTATTTTGAAATCGACATAAATTGCAAAGTGACACATAACATTTATACCACTGCAGAAGATATTTATAGTTTTGGCGTTATGATGGTAGAACTTATACAGGGAAACCTCCTTATTATGATATTGATACAATAGAGAACTGCTATTAGAATATGCAATAATTTACGTCCTTAATTTTTCTAAAAACATTCCTGAATACCACATCGATCTAACAATCTTGCAACCAATGCATAGATGTCAATCTTTTAGAAGACCAACTGCATTTGACTTATATGATAAATTAAATAATTTGCATATGATCGTACCAAGTGATTATGCCAAAAATGGTTAAAAATAGACTAGTTATTAAAAAGCATTCGAATCTGCAAACCAAATTATTCCAACATTGCTAACAACAATGCCAAATGATTCACAAGATAAATTCATGTGTTCTAATTTTCAAATCAGCTATAAATATAACTATCTATATCGAGTTATTCAACATTTCTAAATACTAAATAACTCCCAAAAGTGTAATTTCGATTTTTATCAAACTAGGCCTAAATACTGGCCATTATTCAAGCAATGTCACCAGACGTTATTTTGCATTTATACAGTTTATAATCCATTCCTGGTTTAGCATAACTGCGTCACGCAGCTACTTATATATATAATTTTATTAATAAAATTATACAAATTTCTATGATTCTTTAAATTTTACTAATTGATTATAACTTCTTGCACTAAGTAAACTTGTTCAGCACAAAAAAATACAACAAATTGGTGTATTTTATTTTACCTTTTTTAAAATTTGAAGGAAAAATATTTAATTTTGAAAATTTTTATCAAAAATTCAAAATTAAGCATCTTTGACATAAAGTTTAAAGAAAATAAACCAAAATATACTGATATAATATGTTTTTGGTGCTAAACAAGTTTACTTAGAGCAAAAAGTTAGTTTTATTTAGTAAAATTTAGAGAATTATAGAAATTTGTATAATTTTATTAATAAAATTATCAGAACTCTTTATGATGATCACTTGGACCAAATTTCTGATAGAAGAAAACAAAGAATTTTTTGTTAGAGTGCAGAAAGTAGTATACAGAACCTATGGTTTTTACAAAGGTCAACTATCGCTATCATCTAGGGACTTCTTTGATATATTTGGTATGCAAGCCAAAAGCATTTTGGTACAAGATAACTAGCAGAAGATGGCGCCCTTGTACAGAAAATTTTGGTAGAGTCATCATTTTTACTTCGTCGATGAAGTAACCTGTGACAATATAATAGGAAACAACAAAAAAATAAGTATTCCGACAACTCTCTTCTTTAAATTTTTTATAAGTAATTCCTTTGTATTATCTTTTTTGTCTTCCTGCCATTTTTTCAAATTTTTTGATAAAAAGTGGGGATTTGGTTTACCTCCTCCAAAAAATCAGCATTGTTTACTTTTGCAAATTTAGACAGACCCAGTAGAATGCAACTACATGATGTGTTTGTTTATGAATACAGTTTCAGTGCTACTCCATACGATGTAGCTTAGTCAATAGATTAGAGATATCTGAGGTTGGTTGTATAGTTGGAAGAAAAAATTAGTTAAGGCGTAGCTTTATAGTAGAGATATACAATAGTTGTATTTGTTATATAATTTTTTATTCAACCTACTATAGGTTATAATAGTGTATTCTCTTTCTTTTTTCCATTAGTTTTTGTTTCTTTTTCATTAGACTAGCCTTCGTGTTATACTATATAGTTTTTTTCTTTTTTGTTTCCTCTTCCATTTTTCATTTTTGTTCTTTTTCTTTTTGTATTCTCATTTTCTTGGCTTTTGATTTTTTTTTATTTATCCTCTCTCCTTATTTTGTTCTTAGTAAATTTCTTGTTAGTTAAAGGAATACAAAGGAGAGAAAAAGCCATTTTGGTATGGCACTTAGGCTAGTTTAATATAGTCTCTAGCTTTTAGATTCATCTTCAAATTATTGCGGCAGGTTGTGCTTGGGCACCTTTAAGGCAGCCAGGTAATATCAGATTTGCAAATTAGGAGTAAGCAGGTGTATTAATGTAACAATATACTTAATATCTTAATAAAATACTGGTGAAACTGCCTAAGTAAAAAAAAAAAAATAATCAAATTATACAAATTTATATAATTTTCTAAATTTTACTAATTTAAACTAGCTTTTTTCTCTAAGTAACTTGTTTAGCACCAAAAAACACATTACCATATATTCCTGAAAATAAGCTACTTCGAAAATAAGCTACCTCTAAAATCTCAAAAAAAACACGTTGGCAGTTGCTGCATATAAAACTTTTTTTATACTAAGTAAACTTCGAAAATTCGATTAAATAAAGTTGTTCAGCACATCAAAATACACCTATAGTAAAAATTTGGCGTTATTTGGACAACCTTTTATTAGTACATTTTTCAATTTTTTCAAAAAGTCTATAAGCTAAAAATAAGCTACACCACATTTTTTTGTGTAATTTTTGGCCCAAAAAAGGTAGCTCATTTTTGGGAATATACAGTATATCAGTATATTTTATTTATTTTTCTTAAAATTTGCATCAAAGATGCTTAACTTTGAATTTTTGATAAAAATTTTCAAAATTAAGCATTTTTTCTTCAAATTTTAAAAAAAGTAAAATAAATAATGCCGATTTGATATATTTTTTGGTACTAAAACAAGTTTACTTAGTACAATAAATTATGATCAATTAGTAAAATTTAGAGAACTAGGATATAGTGACTTAGGGAAGTTGGTAAGTTGTCACCCAAGTGGTAGGTCTAGGGTTCAAATCCTACTGGTAACAGCTTTGAAAAATAGACCTGTATTCTGGTAACTGTTTCCTGTTAATCAGTTGGGTACATTACATGTAGTTCTTGATAACCATCTTGAATGGGAGCTTTCGGGTAAAGTTGTGCCTAATGACACATACAAATCCAAGAAACTGGGAAAATGGAAACCTATTTGGCAAGACCCGAGTAAGAAGATAGCAAAATCTTTAAGGGTTTACCAAAGCTGGAATATTGGACCAGAGCTGAAAAACCTTGAATGTTGACCTTAGGGACAAGGTCTACTAACCTGGCTGCTGGATCAGGTACTGAAGGAAAAGGACCTATGTTATAGAAGTAGGTACCAGGAAGAAAAAACATAATAGTACCTAATGCCAGGTAGATTGACCTTTCTGACCCAACTGGATTGGAAGTCTAAGAGATATCAGTGAAGAACCAGTAGGTGGGTACTAGAGTTGAAATGAACCTTACAAGGACAGAAGTAGGTAATGGTAGCGGTTGCAGGGTATTCCTTGATCGCAAGTTGCTTGCCTCGGTGAGTGCATAAGTTACTGAAGTGTAGATAATATCTGTGTGGAACAGGAACTGCTCTACCAAGTTTCTCAAGAGAATAAACCTAGTACTAGGGGAGGGTTTGTTGGCATCCGGGGCTGTCCTTGACTGGCTAATATACCAGAGGGCTAAACTGGTAGTTAGGGTTTCTATAAACTTGAACTGAACTGAACTTAGGTCAAGTTCAGGTTCAGGTTCAGGCTCAGTATTGAACCTGAACCTGAACATTTTTTAAACATGTTCAGATTTAGGTTCAGTATTGAACTTTTAGAGCTGGTTCAGGTTCAGTTCAGGTTCAGTTCATAAGTTCATGAACATGTTCAGGTTAAGTCAGGTGTTCATATGAACTAGTAATTCTAGGTTTGGGTCTGTGTTTGGTCTGGTTCAGATTAGACTCAAATTCTAAATTTTATTATTAAAACTTTATACTAAACTCAAACTCAATCATAAGTTTGGTCGGGCTAGTCCAAATTTTGCAAACTAGTTTGAATCTGAATAAAATGTATGTATTTTTTGATACTGAACAAGTTTACTTAGAGTGAGAAGTATAAATCAGTTAGTAAAATTTAGAGAATCATAGATATTTGTATAATTTTATTAATAAAATTATACAAATTTCTAAGATTCTCTAAATTTTACTAATTGATCATAACTTCTTGATATAAGTAAACTTGTTTAGCACCAAAAAATACATCATATCGGTTTATTTTATTTTATTTTCTTAAAATTTGCGTCAAAGATATTTAATTTTGAATTTTTGATAAAAATTTCCAAAATTAAGCATCTTTTCTTCAAATTTTAAGAAAAGTAAAATAAATTATACAAATTTCTATGATTCTCTAATTTTTACTAATTGATCATAACTTTTTGCACTAAGTAAACTTGTCAAGTACCAAAAAATACACCAAATCGGCATATTTTATTTTGATTTTCTTAAAATTTGAAGAAAAGATGCTTAATTTTGGAAATTTTATCAAAAATTTAAAAACTAAGCATCTTTGACGCAAATTTTAAGGAAAATAAAATAAAACATACCAAAATGATGTATTTTTTGGTGCTAAACAAGTTTACTTATATCAAGAAGTTATAATCAATTAGTAAAATTTAGAGAATCTTAGAAATTTGTATAATTTTATTAATAAAATTATATAAATTTCTAAAATTCTCTAAATTTTACTAATTGATCATAACTTCTTGATATAAGTAAACTTGTTTAGAACCAAAAAATACATCATATTAGTAGATTTGATTTTATTTTCCACGTTAAAGATGCTTAATTGAATTTTTGATGAAATTTCCAAAATTAAGCATCTTTTCTTCAAATTTTAAGAAAACTAAAATAAAATATGCCAATTTGATGTATTTTTTGGTGCTTAACAAGTTTACTTAGTGCAAGAAGTTATGATCAATTAGTAAAATTTAGAGAATCATAGATATTTGTATAATTTTATTAATAAAATTATACAAATTTCTATGATTCTCTAATTTTTACTAATTGTGACAGATTAAAATGAAATCGAATTAAAATAAAATTTTTTTATTTTTTAAGCAAAATTTTAAAATTTTTTAGGAACATTTTTGGGGATTTTTTTAGCATTAGGGTTATGGTTTAGGGTTAGGGTTATTAATAAACGAGTATATGTGGGTTTTATACGCTTTAAAGGTGAGCAAGAGAGGTCCCCAGTTTCATTTTAATCTGATTTCATTTTAATCTGCCACACTAATTGATCATAACTTTTTGCACTAAGTAAACTTGTCAAGTACCAAAAAATACATCAAATCGGCATATTTTATTTTACTTTTTTTAAAATTTGAAGAAAAGATTCTTAATTTTGAAAATTTTATCAAAAATTTAAAAACTAAGCATCTTTGACGCAAATTTTAAGGAAAATAAAATAAACATACCGAAATAATGTATTTTTTGGTGCTAAACAAGTTTACTTAAAACAAGAAGTTATGATCAATTAGTAAAATTTAGAGAATCATAGAAATTTGTATAATTTTATTAATAAAATTATATAAATTTCTAAGATTCTCTAAATTTTACTAATTGATCATAACTTCTTGATATAAGTAAACTTGTTTAGCACCAAAAAATACATCATTTCGGTAAGTTTTATTTATTTTCCTTAAAATTTGCGTCAAAGATGCTTAGTTTTTAAATTTTTGATAAAATTTCCAAAATTAAACATCTTTTCTTCAAATTTTAAGAAAACTAAAATAAAATATGCCGATTTGATGTATTTTTCGGTGCTTAACAAGTTTACTTAGTGCAAAAAGTTATGATCAATTAGTAAAATTTAGAGATTTATAGAAATTTGTATAATTATATTAATAAAATTATACAAATTTCTATGATTTTACTAATTGATTCTAACCTTGTGATTTAGGTAAACATGTGCATATATTATGAACCTGAACATGTTCATGAACCTTGAACTGAACCTGAACTAAACTTTTTTAAGTTCAGGTTCAGGTTCATATTCAAAAATTTTAAGTTCAGGTTCAGTTCAGTATTGAACTTTTTGAGGAGGTTCAGGTTCAGGTTCAGGTTTATTGAACCTGAACCTGAACCTCTATTGAACTGAACTGAAATTCAGAACCCTAGCAGTAGTACAAGTGGGCTGACAGGCAAAGCTTGGACCAGAGGGTTTAAATAGACAATCCCCTAGTTGGGTTGCAGGTATGACAGCAAGTGTAGAACCTTCGGATGGACTACTTAAATTAGATAACCAAAAGTTGTACATGTGACTAGTTGTACTTTCATTCATGTAACAAATGTCGGGAGCCTGTAGATAGTGCTCCTAGGTCCGGTCTGGGTCTGGTCCGGTCCGTGTCCGGTCTGGGATCAGACCAGACTCAGACTCTAAATTTACTAATTTCAGACTTCAGACCAGACTCAGACTCAACTATGAGTCCGGTCCGGGTCTGGTCCGAAGTCTGCAGACTGGTCTGAGTCCAAATATATTTATATGAATTTTTTGGCCCTGAACAAGTTTACTTAGTGCATTTTGTTAGAATAAATTAGTAAAATTTTATGAATTATAAGATTTTATAGAATTTTATTAATAAAATTTTATAAAATCTTATAATTCACAAATATTTATTAATTAATTCTAACAAAATGCACTAAGTAAAC
>QKWP01002451.1:25103-37254 GCA_003550325.1 Gigaspora rosea
TTCTTTTCTTTGGCTTTATTTTTTTGAAAAAAGCAGGGCGTTTTTAGGTAAGTAGTTTTTTTTGGTTTTTAATTTTGGTTTCATAACTAACTTTTTTTTACCTATAATTCGGTGTTTTTTGGTTGAAAATGGTGATTGGATAATATAAAATAGAATTGGGACTAAGATAAGTTTTTTTTATAGTTGTATTTCTTCGCTAACAACCCTTTTTTTTCTCCAGATGCATTTCGTTGTTATCAATTAGTTGTGGTCGTTGTAATTGGAGTCGTCATAAATAGAGTCGTCGTAAACGGAGTCGTCATAGTTGGAGTTGTCAAGGGGTTGTTGAAGTCGATGCTGAATTGGACGATATTAGTTTTTCTTGACTCGTTTGGCACTTGTTTAGGTTCCAGTGTTCATTGATAGATGGGACCTTGGGAGATTTTTTAATGTAGACTTTGCTTTAATTAGTTAGATTTTATCTATGTATTATGATTTTGTTTGTATTATTTTTTTTTTAATAAATTAATAAATTTCGAATATATATAAGGACCAATCAAAACTGATCACGTGATTCATGTGATGACTGATTAGTATCAGTCATTACATGAATCATGTGATCGATTTTGATTGGTCGATCATGGGTCGCCATGGCGACGGGTAGCCATAAAATAACACCCTAATTTTAAATATAAAAAAAACATGCTTAAAATAATTTTTTTTATACTTTCTTAATTATATCAAAATTTATAATATTCGAAAAATAGAGAATAAATACGTATTAAAGGCCCAGGTATGATACTATGTTTATGTAATAAGAACACATGCGCATCAAAAATAAAAAGAAAAAAAATTAGAAATAGTAGTTGATGAATAAATAAAATTTAAATATAATAAATAAACAGAACTTGAGATTCGAGTTTTGTAATAGTTTTATTATTAATTTTAATTATTATTATAATTACAAAACTCGAATTTTAGGTTCTGTTTATTTAATTTTTATTTATATTCAGGTTATTAATTTTGGTATTTTTTTGTTAAACAATATTTTAATATTGTTTGTCTATTTGTAAGACATGATATTTGGATGGTCCAGAATTTTTTTCTTAATTGGTGAGAACGTCTAAAGCCGTATCCAGTCACATGTTTTTGATTTTTAATTAAAGTTAGGGTAAGGGTTAGTTTGGGGTTAGGGTTAGAGTATAACATATAGTAAAATTGTTCTCCTGACATTTTTTATTAATGCACCAAAATAGGTTTAGACTGTTGTTTCTTGTATTTTTGTAACTTTCACTTTTTTTTCGCTGTTTTTGTCTCTTTGGGCTGATCTGTATCGATCAAATAAACAATCCTATTGGCAATATGTCATGTGATGGACATGGCTTTAGACGACCCCTAATTGGTAACCAGACTATAGAACAATTAAAATTAGAATATATAGAGTAAATTTGATAGATAATAGATGAACTAGCTATTTTTTTATATGAACAGGTATCTTACAATGTGACCATGAGGCCTTGATGGATCATATAATAATTTTAAATAAGTATATGAGCTTGTAAAAACAGGAAAGCTGCATTATTTTTATGTTATCGATATACATAGAAAATCGTACTTTTAAAAATGATTGTCCTGGGTAGGTTGAACTACTAGTTTATAAACTGGGTTTCAAACTAGTTATATAAATTAAGTTTATAAACTAGTTTATAAACCAAGTTATGAACTAAAATTATGAAACTAGTTCAGAACTACTAGTTAATTTTTCTCTAAACAAACTACTAAAAAAACTAGGTTGAACCAGGTTTGAACCTGGTTCATCTGAACTACTTAACATCCCTAGCATCAATGGCTCTATCCAGTTTTGGATATATTATACCAAATTTAACAAGTGTGACCAAAAACAGGATATAATTATTAGATGAAAAATCGAAATCAAAATGATTCAAATGGGATGTAGGAAAATTTAGAATAAGATAATCAATTATAATGTAAATTTGTAATTATTGCAATATATAATTTTGTATCATAATTTCATTATAATTTCACAATTGATCTATGCTAAGAATTTATAATTGATACAATTGAAATGTAGAGCATCAATCCTTATTTGCTCTAATTTGTTTTTTTAAAAATTAACTTTCATCAATTATGTGGACTTTGTATCTTAGACAAACTGAGATATTGATAATAGTAGAATTTTTTTTTGATAACTTACAATAAAATCTAATGATTTCCGTACAAGCTAACATCAAGTTCGTATAATGTCTTTTTTTTAATAATTCATGATAAATATTATAATAACTGCGATACAGTACAACTAACTTATCTTTGTAATGATAGAAATCACAAATTTAATCCAATACAAACAAACTCAACCTTATTTTACATACTGTATATCACTTAGGCCACGCAAAGTTGATTTTTCAGTTTGCATTACATGGATTTCAAATTCAGAAGAGATGGGTAGAAATTTTTTTTTGTTTTTTTTTAATTTACTGCAAATATTATTCTCATATTAAATACACTCTTTTATTAGAAATTATGAAGATACATAATGGGAGTAGTACTCTACTTCATCGCTTTATCTTCTGCTATTGCATATCATACTCAACAACTTTATATATGTGTGAAGATGCTCATGTGATTAAGTATAATTGAGAGTCGCCAATACTAAGTATGGTGCATTCTACTTTTTTTTTTTGCGAGTTCAAGCCCACACTTATGGTGTAGCACCTTCTGCATGGATTTTATATAGTATCTCATGAGAGTTCATTTGTATATACTGGTACTTGCTCAATTATTATATTAATTGCCAAATCAATAAATCTTTGTTCCAACCTGTAATCTTAAATTATATGAGTGCATAAGAAGGTAAACTTGAGAGTTTTCTAAAAATTGATGATCAGCAATTTAATTATTTTTAACAATATACTGCATACAATATGGGTAAAGCATCAATCATCATTTTTGTTCTTATGCATGCATTTATAGATATATTTATTTTATTAAAAATTATATATTTTTTACAATGCATTTTACAATACATTTTTTATACAAATGTATTCTGCTTAAAAAAATAAAATGCACAAAAAATCATAGAGTGTACAAAGTTTAATTCTGTTTGCTTAAATGATTATGTTTCAAAAGAATATATATTTTATTAACCATGATAATTTATATGTTCATTTTAACAATCATGTTTTAGAAGAACATATGTATTGTTAACTGTAATCATTTATCATTCGATGAAATCACTGGGGTGAGTGCAAAGTTTAATTTTGTTCACTTTAACAATCATATTTATGTTTCAAGAGAATGTATGTATTGTTAACTATAATCATTTATCTGTTCAATGAAGTCATAGGGGTGAGTACTAAGTTTAATTTTGTTCACTTTAACAATCATGTTTTATAAAAATGTAGAAGTTTAATTCTGTTCACTTAAAAGATTATGTTTCAGAAGAATGTGTGATTATTAACTATAATAATTTGGTTCAATGTAATCACAGAGTGAGTACAAAGTTTAATTTTGTTTGCTTTAATGATCGTGTTTAGGAGAATGTATGTATTATTAACCGTAATCATTTATCCATTTGATAAAATTACCAGGGTGAGTACAAAATTTAATTCTGCTCACTTAAATGTCTCAGAAGAATTATGAATTATTAACTATGATAATTTATCCATTTGATAAAATCACCATAGTGAGTACAAAATTTAATTCTGCAACTTAAATGTCTCAGAAGAATGTATATATTATTAACTATAATAATTTATCCATTCAATGAAATCACCATGTGAGTACAAAATTTAATTTTGTGTGCTTTAACAATCATGTTTCAGAAGAATGTATATATTATTAAACATAATAATTTATTTATTCAATAAAATACTAAAGTGAGTACAAAGTTTAATTTGTTCACTTTAACAATCGTATTTCAGAAAAATGTATATATTATTAACTGTAATCATTATTGTTTGATAAAATCTCCAGGGTAAGTATGAAGTTTAATTCTGTTCATTTTGATAACTGTAGTTATAGAACAGGTTTTTAAATTCTAAACACTAGAATATTCTAAGTGCTTCTATTACATTATTACATTATTACTTTACTTTATTACTTTATTACTTTATTACATTATTACATTATTACTTTATTACTTTATTACTTTATTACTTTATTACATTATTGTTTTATTGTTTTATTACTTTTCTTTATTGCTTTATTATTTTATTACTTTATTGTTTTATTACTTTTTAAAAGATATATAAACCCTAGCTTTCTGACCTTTTGCACATTAGTTTTTAGCTTAGACTCAGACTTCCCCTCCTCCCTCACATGCTTAAAAATAATTGTATCTCTTGAATATTGTTATCTAAATAAATAAAATATATCTTTGTCAAATAAAAATACTTTTGTTAATTTATAAACTGAACCGCTCAAGTGAAGTAATATTCTACTTCCACACTGCTTTATATCTTCTCTGACCCTTACAAGATCCCTGTCGCTGCATGCTGTATGCTGTGCTGCAAGTACTATATTGAAGGCTATAGTCACTTGTAACACTGTGTTTCGAAAATATATATATTATTAACTGAAATTATTTATCCGTTCGATGAAATCACTAGGGTGAGTACAAAATTTAATTCTGTGTGCTTTAATGATCGTTTTTTAGAAGAATGTATATATTATTAACTATAATTATTTATTCATTTGATAAAATCACCAGGTTGAGTATGGAGTTTAATTCTGTTCATTTAAATGAGCATGTTTTAGGAGAATATATGTATTATTAACCATAATAATTTATCCATTCAATAAAATCACCTGAGTGAGTACAAAGTTTAATTCTGTTTGCTTTAATGATCATGTTTCAGGAAGGTGTATGTAATATTAACTGTAATTATTATCATTTGATGAAATCACGAGGGTAGAGTATGAAGTTTAATTCTGTTTGTTTTTGAAGATTGTGTTTCAAGAAAATATATACATTTATTAAATAAAATAAACCAAAAATAAAACCTTTTGCCGGATTTTGTCTTGATATAAAGGCACCAGTAGCGACTCCTTTTCTCTTGTATATCATAAATATATATATTATAAAAAAAAAACTTAAAAACCCCACTTTACACTATTTTATTACAATTTTTTGCATTTTTTCAAATTTTGTATTTTTTATTTTTTGCATTTATTACCTGCTGAATCACTATTATCTAACATGGAGTTCTGCCTGTATATATTTATAACCAACTTTTACAGGTTACCTATATGGGTGACCCATGAATGACCCACAAATTGATCCACAGATGATATGTGGGTGCCCATAGGCCTACTCAGGTGGGCCATAGTTCAATCTGTGGCACTCACCCACCTGCAGGTGACCCAAGTAATACTTACTTGGATTAGAACACTAGTATTGAGCATCTAGACTACTAGACTATAGGGCCCCAACTCTATTTAATTTGAATTAAAAAATATTATAATATTAATTTACAGGCTAGTATTACATGGGGTGTGGTCAATTAAAACAGCCCATTTTTACATATATCTTATTTTGAGATAATTGAGTTTAATCATTTGTTTTGATTTTTGGACTGATCCGGGATTAATCAAATTTCACGATTTTGATTGGCTAAAGATAACATGTGACTATCAGGTAACCTCGGGATGTGCTGGCTCTACGCAGCTTCATGTAATTTTTCTTTTTACAATATCTTGATTTTTTATTATTCATATCGACTTTCATTTATAATTGAAAAGTGTCAATCATATCAAAATTTATATGAATCTAATAAAAACTCATTTTTCAAAAAATTGTAAAAATGGGCTGTTTTAATTGACCACACCCCATATAGTTTATTTTTTTTGTACAATAGATCAAATTCAAAATTCAATGTTGGCAAAATATGGACATGGACAATATGAACTATTGGATATAGACATTTATGGACTATGTCCATATTGTCCATATTTTTTATTGGTCTTAAGACACTTAGTCCAAATAAAATGCATAGGCTGTAGCTCCAAAATATTCTGAATGTAAACTAGTGAAAGTCTGGAATATTCCAAAAATTTTAGCAAAAAAAATATATAAACATGAACACTATTTTGATTAGTCCATGTTCAAATAAAATTTTTATTGAACGTAGTCCAAATGCCAATACTCATCAAATTGAATTATTATATATAATTTTTAGCTTGATTTGAAAAAATATACTTACAGTACCAGACAGCAAAAACTATTCATTTTTTTTAGAGCACACCAAATTTAAGGTATGTAATACAAATTCTGATTGGTTAATATTGTACATAATACAAATTCTAATTAGCTAATTATAATTTGTCTGTATATTGTACTTATTTAGTAATTTTTAATAATAAATATTAACCAATTAAATTGCTTGCACGTGATTAGGCATTAATCTAATTGGTCAATTGTTCTGTACCAAATTTCTGCTTTACTATAAAAGTTGTTGAACTTTAAATCCTTATAACTTTTTTAAAAAGCAAAATATCAAAACTGTCTTAGTTTAGGTTACAAATAATAAATTTGTAAAAGGGATTTTTAAAATAATTACTTGTTGTAAAATTATTAAACATTAAAAAATGCTAAAAAAAATTGATAGTTTTTGCTATTTGGTACTATATAATACTAAATTACCTATTATTATTTTTTTTATAACAAATACAGATATTAAGATATAGTTATTAAATTTGAATTATTGTATATAATTTTTAAATTAATTTAAAAAATATTCTTACAGCTAGTATTATATAGTTTAATTTTTAGTACAACAAATACAGATATAAAGATGTAGTTATTAGATTTGAATTATTATATATGATTTTTTATTTGATTAGAAAATATTCTTATAATGTTAAATTATCTACTAAATATTATATAAATTATTTTTTGGTATAAAGATACAGATATTGAGATATATTTGTTAGATTTGAATTATTGTGTATAATTTTTAATTAGAATTGAAAAACTTCTTATATTGACTAGAATTATATAGTTTATTTTGTACAACAGATAGAAATATTGATATCTGATATAGTAATTTGAATTATTGTACATAATTTTTAACTTGATTTGAAAACCTAATTATAATATTAATTTACTTACTATTAGAAAACCTTTTTATAATATTAATTTACTTGCTATTATTTTTTGTATAACAGATATAGATATTAAGATTGTTGTTGCAAGCTGGCTGATTAAACCAGCTAATATAAATAATTAGCTGGCTAATGCAGCTAAGATGATCCACTAATCATATTTAATTTTATTATAGTATGTGTGACTATGTATACAATTATATAATGACAAGTTTAGATTATTGACTAATTACTTCAATTTAATTGATTTTTGATTTATATTAATAATATTTTTAAATATATATTTTAAAAATATTTAGGTTTTTTCTATATGTTCTACACAGAAATAAAAAATAAAATTTTTATATTCAATTACAAATACATAAGTGCTAAATTAACTTTTTTAAAGTTTTATTATCAATATGCCAAAAAGTATTTAAATTGTCTTTTTAATACATTTATATAATAAGATATATAATAGTCTTTTATAGATAATATAAAAATACAAAAAAATAGTACAGTATTTTAGTCTTTTTTATTAATTATACTCTTTTTATTCCATATATTCTATTTCTATATAAAATTTAGTTTATAAAGAGTTCAGATTATCCAAGTTTAGTTTTGGAAATATCTATTTTTTTTTTTACTAATTTTGTAAAGATACATAGTTTTAAATTTACACTAACCCTGGATATACAAGAAAAATTTTGGAATTTTTTTTAAAAAACAAAAGATCATAAACTGTATTTGTGTCTAGCTGATTTCTTTTATCAGTAATTGTATTACCCATGGTTAAAAAAATTCTCTCTGAAGGAATGGATATTGCTGGAAAGGCTAAGTATCTTTTTGCTTATTAAGAAAGAAAAGGAAACATTGTTTTATTTTCTTTTAACCAAGTTAATAGATTAATTTTATAAACTTCTTTATCTATTATATATAATATTTAGGAATTTGTGATAGTTGCTATAAAGTTCTATTTCTTTTTCAACAGATGGTATATCTTTACTTTTATTCAAAATGCTATTGTAATTATCATAAAAAAGATAAAAAAAAGAAAATCTACGGTATATCATAGGTACACAAAGTGACATAATTTGTGTTTTATTGTTTTAGCGTTTTAGTAGTTTAATGTTTTTAGTGTTTTAGTGCTAAAATTATTACTATAAAAGGAAATTATTACCTAATTTTGGAGATGGCTAAAGCAGGACCCCGAACATGTAGTACAGAGGTCATATGTTACGCATTTCAGCAAAAACTCCCGAAATTTGAAAAGCAAAAAATCAGTTTTTGGTAATTATCTTGGCATCCAGTAGTCCAATTTGAATGAATTTTTTTTTAAAATGAAGCTCTCAGTGAGGCGCATTTAACAAAAAAAAGTTCATTCAATTCTGATCACTAAATCAAAAGTTATTTAAATAAATAGATTTTGTCGTTTTTAGCAAATTAGGTCAAAATTGGCCAAAATCCAGTTATGACCTATATGAGAGATGTCTGGGGTCCTGCTAAAGCCAGGTGCATTTATATGTTTTTGATTACTTAATTAAAATTAGGGTAAGAGTTAGTTAGGAGTTAGGGTTAGGGCTTGGCTTATAAGTAAAATTGTCTTCTCAACATTTTTTATTAATGCTCCTAGACAGGTTTAGACACTCGTTTTTTGTATTTTCAGCATTTTTCACTTTTTTTCTTTGTTTTTGTCTCGTCGGGCTGATCCGTAAAGATCAAATTTTACGATTTTGATTGGCTTTATATCACGTGAACGCACCTGGCTTTAGATGACTCCCTAATTTGGAAATAAAATTTTGTGATTTTGTGATTTTGCGATTTTGTGATTACTATATAAAAAAATTATTACCAAATTTGGAAATAAAATTTTGTGATTTTGCGATTTTGCAATTTTGTGATTACTATAAAAGAAAATTATTACCTAATTTGGAAATAAAATTTTGTGATTTTGTGATTTTATAATTTTGCAATTTTGCAATTTTGTGATTTTGTATTTTTGTGATTTTGTAATTTTGCAATTTTGCGATTTTGTGATTTTGTGATTTTGCAATTTTGCAATTTTGCAATTTTGTGATTTGGCGATTTTATGATTTTGTGATTTTGTGACTTTGCAATTTTGTGATTTTGCAATTTTGTAATTTGGCGATTTTATGATTTTGTGATTTTGTGATTTTGCAATTTTATGATTTTGCAATTTTGTGATTTTGTGATTTTATGATTTTGTAATTTTGCAATTTTGTGATTTTGCAATTTTGTGATTTTGTGATTTTTTAACTTTGTAATTTTGCATTTTTTGTAATTTTGTGATTTTTTGATTTTGTAATTTTGCAATTTTTGATTTTATGATTTTGTGATTTTGTGATTTTTGTGATTTTGCAATTTTGTGATATAATTTTGTAATTTTGTGATTTTGTGATTTTTTGATTTTGTGATTTGGTAATTTTTGTAATTTTATGATTTTGAAATTTTGTGATTTTGTGATTTGGTAATTTGTAATTTTATGATTGGTAATTTTGTAATGAAATAATTTATACATTGCATGTGTGATGTTGTCGCACCTGCTGCAGATCATAAAATCAGATGTAATGTAAAATCAAACCAATTAAAATAACCTGTTTATTCATAGGATAGGGTTAGGGTGAGGTGTGTATGGGTAAGAGAGGGGTTATTATAGTAAAATTTTGCTAGGAATTTTTTTTGTTAGAATCCTAAGAGTAGTTTCATATATTCAATTTTAAGTTATAGACAATTTTTGACAAAATGAATGTTTGTTTTGAATTTTTTGATCATGTAACGTTACACCTAATCTTGAAATTTGATTGGGAGAGCGACATATAAGGCGCATCACATGGGGCAATGAATAAATTTACTCTTTTGTAATTTTATGATTTTGTAATTTTGTGATTTTGTAATTTTGTAATTTTGGTATTTTGTGATTTTTGATTTTGTGATTTGTAATTTTTGTAATTTTATGATTTTGTAATTTTGTGATTTTGTCATTTGGTAATTTTAGTAATTTTGTAATTTTGTAATTTTGCAATTTCATAATTTATAATATTGTAATTTTGTAATTTTGTAATTTATAATTTTGTATTTTGTAGTAATTTTGTGATTTTTGTGAATTTAATTTTGTAATTGTAATTCTGAATTTTGTAATTTTGTGATTTTGTAATTTTGTAATTTTGCAATTTCATAATTTTATAATATTGTAATTTGTAATTTTGTAATTTTATAATTTTGTAATTTTGTATTTAATTTTGTAATTGTAGTTCTGAATTTTGTAATTTTGTAATTTTGTGATTTTGTGATTTTGTGATTTTGTGATTTTGTAATTTTTGTAATTTTGTAATTTTAGTACTACTATATAATACAGCTATTTTAATATTTAATTAACTAACTCTACTATATCAATAAAATTTAGTAATTTTGTAATTTTGTGATTTTGTAATTTTTGTAATTTTGTAATTTTGTAATTTTAGTACTACTATATAATGCAGCTATTTTAATATTTAATTAACTAACTCTACTATATCTCAATAAAATTTAATTATCTTGTCTATAAAAAAAACTATATAGTTATATAAAGTATATTTTTTATAAATTATTGTCACGGCTGAAGCTAGAAATGGCTGAAGCTAGAAATGGCTGAAGCTGGAAATTAGAGGTCTCGATTTAAAACTATAAGCCCTGCTAAAATCCAACTATACTCTTTTATTATAAACCCTAACCCTAAATCCTAATCTAACTATAAAAAAAATCGTACAAAATGCATTCCAAAATTTTTTGTAAATTTCATATTAAAATATTTAAAATTTCCAGCTTTAGCTTCAGCCACGACAATTATTAATCTTACCAAAAAAGTAATTCAAAAAAATTATAAAAGTACAACTATACAAATAAATACTAACAAAGACACATTTAAATATAAGATTTATAAAACTTCTTCTATTAGTATTCTTTTAAATAAACCTATTTAGTTAGCTGGTTTCAAATATAACCTTTTTACTCAATACCTACTTTTACATACAATATAAAATTTTTAAAAAAGGGCCTATATTAGCAATTTTTTAATCATGACCTTATATAGATTGTTCAAGATCATATATTATTTATAATATATAGTTTTATATAAAAATTTATATAAAACTATATTATAAATTATTTTTAATATTCATATAGTTAATTATTGTCGGGGATGATGCTGAAATCAGATGATGCTAAAATCCACGTGATCTTTAAGTGATCTATAGATCTCCTACAATTTCTGAAAAATCATGTAAACAATCAATATACTTACATAATAAAAACAATCCGAACGCTATAACTAGTCTGTATGCTTATATTATTCTTGATACAATATACAGAAAACCTTCTAACTGTATCAAAAAGGTGATCTAACCCTAACCCTAACCCTAACCATGAAGCAAAAAGCGTCTATTAAAACCACTAACAAAAAAAATTTAGTTAGTTAGTTAGTTAAATCTAGTATAGTTCGTGGTTAGGGTTAGTGTTGGGTTAAGGTCACCTTTTTGATACAGTTAAAAGGTCTTCTGTATATAGATATCAAGAATGCGATTTATGCAACATATAGGCATATATTTTGATTACGTAGTGTAGATCAATTGTTTACACGATTTTCAAAAATTTTAGGAAATCTGTTGCATACAAAGATCATGTGGAATTCAGCATTATCCGATTTTAGCATCATCCCTGACAATTATTATATAACAAATACTTATATAATAAAATTATCTATATAATAGGTTTAAAATTTTAAAATTTATTATAAACTATTATATAAATTTTAGTAACAAGCTATAAAAATTTTACAAAAAAATTAATTATAAAATTCAAAAAACTGTTATATAGATAGTTAATATAATCTAAAATTATAATTTAATAATTTTTGTATTTAGCAATTAATTATAATTTTGATATCTAAAATTTCTTAAAATATTATAAATTTTTCTAGAATTTACAATATTAATTTCTTTTTGTTCTAAATTCAATAAAATTTTTGAAACAATTATATTTAATTCTAAAATAATTTCTTTTGAAAGATAATTAT